>VZRU01012933.1:9458-37091 GCA_013398155.1 Pedionomus torquatus
AAAAAAAAACAACAACCAACTAAACCCCAAACCAAAAAAAGTAGTGCTCTTTCTTACCATGCCAAGATGGCTGCTGTTTCTTTATCCCCTCTTGGGTTTCAGGGGAAAGTTTGGTGGATGCTTCTGTTGTACCCAAGGAGGGATACTGTGTGCTTTTGTTCTTACTGCAAGGTCACCTAAAAAACAATGTGAAGTGAAGCATAAAGATTTTTTTTTCTTCTGAATTTCCTTTGAATAATCTGGATTGTTACCTGTCTAACAATATCTCTGAAAGAAAATGTAAGAGACATCAAATTGTATGGTATTTGACTGTTTGAAATCTTCCTAACTCAGATTATCTTTGGTCTTAAAGTTCTTGTTTGACCTTGGCAACAGTGAAAATTTTCCTGTCAGTGATACCCTGTTTCTTGAGCTAGTGTGCCTTCTGAAGGGATGGGGTAATACCGGGCCATCGTCTTGAGGCCTGAGCCTCGCCCTGTGCTGGGCCACCGTGCTCCACAGCTTTGCGGGATGAGGGTGGGTTACACCATCTGCTTGTTAGTATGGTCTTCAGATGCTACCTGATAAGAAGATTAAACTCTTACACAAATCTCTTAAAGGCAGTTCACAACGAGGGGAGGTGAAGTTCTGCTGTCATGAGCTAGAAGCATCGGAGTAATTCGGATTTAATACACAGTGTCCTGTGCAACTCTCAGGAAGCCTCATGCATTATTTATTTTTTCATGATGCCACCATTAAATTTGCCTCCTGTCACAGAGGCAGGATGTTATTGTTTAGAGCACGGTGTGTGTAATTTGAACTCCCCGTTCTTGAAGTGTGAGAGCTTTTGCTTGGTTTGTGGGAGAGTAACTTTTGTTTGCAGTCCTGTGCAAGCCCCATCTAAGGAGGGTGGGGTGGGATAGAAATGGGGACCATTCAGACATGGCCAGAGCAAGCGAGAGGGTGACTTGCCACTGACTGAAATATAAACCATAACATCAGTGTGACTTTTTGCCTATCTCTCCCTTTCCTTTTGAATTCTTTGAATTTGGGCAAAAGCTGGAGTACATGAAGAATTTTTTCTTGTGTATACTAATTTTGGCCACAGTACAATGTTTGGTTTATGCAGCCTTTTTAATGTTGCATGTACGGACCATGCTGTAAGCACTTGCAAAATTGGTAATTTTATCAGCACTTAAAACATGGCTTTACAAGGTTTTCCTGTGCAGTGTTCTTTTTTTGCTCTCTATTTACATTTTCTTTTCTTAAATGTGAATGGTTGCCAAACATAGGGCTTCATTAGGACTTCAGAAAAGTTTGTAGTTTGATCTCACTCAAATCTTTTGAAAAGCAGGTATGTAAAGAGGAGCATTCAAGGCACACTCTAAATCTGAGCTAGAGTGATTATTAATAGTTACTTTTCTCCTCTTTCCTGCAGGTTCATGTGTTCCCAGTTACCTAACCAGGTGCTGAAGAGCATCAGTATTATCGACAGCCCTGGCATTCTCTCTGGAGAGAAGCAGCGCATCAGCAGAGGTGAGTGGCAGGCCTTGAAAGTAACTGAGCTCACTAACTATTTTTGCTGTACTGGACCAGTCATCATCCTAATCGGTTGGGGGCCTGTTTTAGTGGTATTGAGTGGTGGTGTGTCTCAAACTTTTTTACTACAAGGCCTGTTATGTTTTAAGACTGGAAGTAGGGTTTGGAATTTTTACTCATGAAAACTGATAGGGTTGGGATTTTTATCGTCCTACTGCTATAGCTGCGAATAGCTATAGTGGCATGGTTGGTTTGATTAATTAGTGCTTTGACACTCCTGAGAAAAAGCCTTATTTCCGTCATTTTAATAGCTTTCCACAAAGTAATAACAAATAGGCTCTTATATATAGTATTGAAGTTCTTGAACGAGGAAATGTTTCATAATAGCTACAGCTTTTCAAGCTGGTCATGCTTAAAAACCAGGTTTGTGTTGTAAATAAGGTGCTTTTATTGTAGGTACAGCTGACAGTATTGCTTCTTAAGGTTGCTCAGTAATGCCGTAATTTTTCATTTGAAAGAGTTAAGGTAGCAACAGGAACAGGGAATGAAAGTTTTTTTGTTTAATAAAGTGAAAGTTCTGTGACAACTGAACCCTGGTTTTAACAGACTTTTTAAGAAATTAGGCAGTCTTTGAGAAAATACTAAAACCAGCATGGTGTGAATAAATTTCTTTCTTGTTTCCTTCAGCTGCATTTAAGCACATGTCAGATTGCTGTGGAGTTGCAAATTGTAGTGATCCCAGCGTGGGGCTTGTGCTGCTTTCTGTTTTCAGACCTTTGCTTAAGAAATAGGATCTTGTGTGTTTTGTGCCCGTGAGGAGGGAGTAATCAGTTCTTTGATGTATCACACCTGGGATTTTCTGAGGAAATCCTGGAATGAACACAGTATATGGTGGCTGTGTAGTCTTGTCTTTACATTGCACTGACAGAGTAAGAGAATAACTTAAGACTGTCATCTGGACTATGCTTGCTTAGTAAACTGGTCTATTAGATGTTTCTGAATGTGGTTTTTTTTGTCCTCTTTGTTGCTCCTGTAGTCATGTAAAGCATTTATCGTGGGGAGAGCTGTGTGGTAGGTTAGTGAACTAGCAGAGATGAACAGTAACAAGTGCTCTACATCTGTGCAAGCAAAGGTTTGAAAGTTACCAGACCAGATGAGTAAAATAAATACTGCAAGCTGGAACATACTTTCTCATTTCTGCCTAGAAAAAGATGTAACTAATCATCTTTAATCTCATAAGATGTCCAAAAAATATTTGTCTCAGTTTACACAGACAGTCTGATAAAAATCAAAGTTGGCCTTAAATCTCCTTCTTCTGTTTCTCCATTTTGAATTTCAGCTCCCTTTTTCCTCCATTAATTAAAACCAGTTTCATCTTTCTCCCTCTCTGCTTCTTAATCAAAATAAAATGATGCTTGGCAGCATTGAAGTATCTGCTGCTGTCCCCATAATAGTGTGGAAGTGAACATGAAATGAGCAGAAAAATAAAGCATTATATTAATATGCCACTGAAAAAGTGAGCAATTTTGTGACAAAATTCACTACCATTAGGGGTTGCTATGGAAGTCCCAGACTTCATGGGTGGGACAGAGATGTTACGTTCCACTGGTAGCCCTGTGCTGTTTAAAGGACCATGGCTCTTCACTGCCATCTAGAATTCCTGTTGTAACTAAACAAAACATTAGGCTGTTACTCCTTTATTGTTCAGAAACTCCTTTTCTNAATCTGCTGCTGTTCCCATAATAGTGTGGAAGTGAACATTACTCCTTTATTGTTCAGAAACTCCTTTTCTTGATGTTATGGGCCTTATCGATTGTTTTTATGGCCTAGCTGGCCTGCCCTTTGATATGGTGGACTTTTGCCCAAGATGACGGTTCTCAGTTGTAACCTCAGACTCTTATCTGTTTCACATCCTTTAACTTGACTAGTTTGCATTTCATTTTTTTTCCCCCCGATGTTTAAGGATTGTCTTGAATATGTGACTTGGCATAGTTTTTCTTTAATCAGAAATGTGGTTCTCCTATATGCTGTGACACAACCAGTGTGGTTGTACTGTAAATAAGGGCTTGGGATTCTCCTTTAGAGTTGTTCCCCAGGTTTGCAGGGCAACTACTGCCAATGTTTAAAGTTTCTTATACTTAGGCATCAGCATACAGGAAGTACCTATAAGTCACTACATAGACCTATTGCATACTCTTACAGTTAGGCAATATTGCACTCACCCATGTCTGCAATATTGCATAGTCAGATGCATTTCCTGCATATGACTTTTGGGGTGTTTATGCAATTTCCATACAGCTGGGTGCGTGGAACACAAACTTGACTTGTCCCGTGGAACTGTACATAGCAAGGTCTGTCTGACCTGCTTCCTGAAGAAGTTGGACTGACTTCAGCATATTTATGCTAAGAGTCTAATTCAGCATGTTTTGAAGTTTGAGTTGCTTAGATTGCTTTTTAAATCATTGAGTGTGAATGTAGGCAGGAATCTACAAGATGTTTTTCTGCTGTCCCTAAATGTGTCTTTGTCAGAGAAGGTTTTATTTCTACACCTTCAGACCAATAAAGGGTTTTTCCTACAAGATGCATGTTGTTACCTTTAAACTCACTGGCTGCTGCTTGCTGGAATAAGGTTGCAGCTGGTGTTTTTTGCTATGGGAACTGCCATTTCTTTTCGCTGTGAAGGTGGTTACAGACTTAAACATAGGGGTGCTTTTCCTTGCTTGCCAGGAAAGCTCTAAATATACAGAGCAATTCTTCAGAACTTATTTTCTGATAATTTCACAATTTTATAATCCAAAATTTTATAGTTAAGCAATTTCTTTAAGCCTTTAGTTTCTTTTTGTTTCTCTCAAATGTTTGTTTTTCTCATGAATATTAGTGGTATTTCTAGATAATATATACAAGATAAGATTTTTCATAATTCAGTAATAGAATGTGACATTTAATAACACTTGGTAAGGATTCTTAGATGCTTTCTGTTGTCTGTCTGTCATTGTAGGCGTCTGTTCATATCGGAAATTTTTTAATTAACTTCATAGAAGTTTAGCTTGGTTTCTGATATTGGTGAGCAGCAACTTTTCTCATGGTGATGTTCTAATGTGTCTAGAAGAATAATATTACCAGACCTCAGTGTAAAACCTTCACTCTTTGCTGTAGGTGTCTTTTTCCATCTTCCTGTAAACAGCTGCTTAACTATTTACCTATGAATGGACATATAATCTGCATAATGATAGAAGTTAACAGATATCACTAGGAGTAGGGTGAAGCCTTTGCAACCAACAAAGCAACTGAATGTTTACTTTCAGTTGTACAATGCAGGAAAGCGACTATATGAAAATTGAAGATGCGTGTTTCTTCCCAGCATGTTTTATTTATAACTCTGGAAAGCATCCCAGGCCATGGATGGAGGAGCTGATTGCTTTCTGAAGGATCAAAAATATACAAGGAGTGCAACATTCAAAGTTGTCTCTATCTACATACCTTTTCCACTCCTGTTGTCAGCAGGAGGATGTGCCAGAAGCTTCCTGCCTTGTCAGTTCAGGGCCTGCTCAAGTGGCTGGAGGAGAACGTGCAGATGTGTGCCAGCATTGTCCCTGGTCAGACAATGAATATCACTGTGCTGCTTCTGCAGCATCACTGGTGACGCTCAAAGAGACCGTGTCAGACAGGAATATGCATATGGTCTGCAAGACTTGGAAGGAACAATGGGAGTAAGGAGAAGAGGAAGGTGAAGCAATGTCTGGCAGGGTGTGGGGAGGAACTGCTTTTAGAAAGGGGAAAGGGACTGGTTCATGATTGAGTGGCATGAAGCCAAGCATTTCCAGAAGTATGGGGAAAGAGATTAGAGGAAAATGGAGGATATTAGTTAGCTTACATTTTTAGAACTGGAGTTACTTAAATACAGGTAATTTTCTCAGTTCAATCTGGTTTGTGAAAATATAGTCATGGATTAAGGAGATGTATATAGCTGCAACATTGCCTCAGGCTTTCCCTTGCAGTGAGACACAGTACGGTCTCATTAGGATTAGTCCACCAACAGGAATCCAATAAGAGTTTTATCCAGGAGACAGGCTTTTTTATTATTTATTTTATTAGTTTTTTATTGAGACAGGCTTTCATTAACGTAACTGGAAACTTCCACCCTGGAACAGCAAAAAGTGCATCTTTCCATGTGGGACTGAGCTCTCTTTGAAAGACTGGGGCGGTTTAGATGCTCACCTGTGGCAAAGCATTAGAAGAAGGGCAGACTGGGGAGGTGAAGGGAAGGCTGTTCTTGTCCACATCCATATTGTGTGTCGTAGCTTTGGTTGTGTGGTACTTAGATAGCAATGGCAGGTGGGATCTCTCCAGTGCCCTACTCACCTCTGATTCATCTGGTAAGTAGATACTGTTCTCCTAGCTTGAAGGCCCATTATTGCTGCATTCATCTGGGAGGTGCCTCTCCTCTGCTCTGCCAGTAGCTCCAGCCCCACAGGTGGAAGAACTAGACACTCTGCCTGTCTGTGCTTGCAGAGAATGGATGGAGCCCATCAAGCCTCCCTAATTGATTTCTGCATTGCAAAAGGCAAAGTACAAGGGTCATTCGTGACCTTCTAATACACATGTGTGAGTAGATGTTGTACATAGTGAGACAGAGATCCTGAGGCTGGGTATAATTGCTGACATTAGTCATTGGAATAAATCTTTGAAGAAACAGCAACAGTAGAGCAGCAAGAAGCTGAGAAGTATCAACAACAGATTTTTTTGATCAGGTTTTCCAGACTGCTCGTTGACCCAGGACCACTGGACTTTGAAAGCCCTAATCCACATATGCATGTACTGTATATGCGTTGGGTCTCAGTGCTGTCCTATGTTTCCTTTCAGGGTCATTTAGCTGATGGGATAGATCTGCATTTCAACAAGCAGACTTTTCTTTCTCAAGGCAAATGTTTCATTAATTCTTATTAATTTAAAATAATTTATTGCTAATTAACATATGCAATTATCTTTACAATTCAAAATCTATCAAATGTGTGGTAGGGATTTATATTTAACTAGTCTTAGAAGTCCTTCTTCCATATCTATTTGTCAACAACAGAATTTTACTTACTTCATTTTGCAATTCCATGTATTTTATTTCAAACAAGTTTCCTTCTACCCGACTGAAATCAGAGCAGATTATTGCATACCTCCCATTTGTGCACTGTTGTGACATGCAAATGACATACAAGATCTTGCTTTCTTGCTAAGTGTTTATAAAGATAAATTATTCATACTGGTTTTGATAAGATTGTTGGTGTAAAGGGGAAGGAGAGATCTTTGAGAAGTGTTTTGTGCAGGTCTTCTCCTTGCTCCCAGTTTCCATCTTACATTTAGCTCTTCAGGAACAAGACACAGGGAAGAATGACCACGTGAAAGCACCAGAGCAGCATTATCTGCAAAGGGGCATTTTTGCATTCCTTACAAAGTAATCCTTTTAATGGGAAAGTTATCTTGGGTGTTTGTTGTGCTTTTCTTCTTTTTAAGCATCAGTTAGCAAGTCTGACCTGCATTCTTTTGGGTGCTGATACCTTTTTAGAATAGCCCTCTTCTTCCTGTTTGATGTGTCTGTGCTGGATTTTTAGTGAAGTTTTGTGATCTCTTTTGAGAAGGTGGGGGGTAAGTAACTGGAGACACTTTCTTACTACTAACTAGAATTTCTGAGTTTCATTTCTTACATTAGTTGTCATTTTTAAACAAAAAAATTAAGACTGAGTTGTTTACTGTGTTGCTGAATGTGCACAAGTATGCCTGTGACAAATCTGGAGTTCACCATTGTTAGTATTACTTTTATGTATGTTTGCTTTTCTTGATAAATGCCCTAATCAGGTTATACTGGAAGGCAAAAACAGCTGGTTTGCTTTTGGGTTCCCTGTTAAAGACCAACAACTTTAAAATGACTGAACTAGCGTTGTTTTAAGAAAAACTGAGCAACTTCACAATGTGTCTATACTTTTTTTATACTGTTTACAAGATGCTAGGGAGAATGAGGAGTGGTGAGGAGTGTTTTGCTTGTATCTGGACCAGGTGTATGAAGTCTTTGTATAATTGGCTCATGTATGAGTAGTCTAAGTGGGTTTTCTTTGTTGGGGGATTGAAGGTTTAAAAGCTTATCTTACTCATCTGCGAAATTACCAAAGAGACTCTGGAGAACTCACTTGTGGCAACTGAGATTTTGTTGCTTTGGTATTTAAATGTATGGTGCTGACGGCAAAATTATAATTTCTATTTGGGTTGCTTTATGTAAGTCCCCACATTTTGTCTGCTCCCTCTTTTAGCTCTAGTTTGTTTCTGAGAGGAAGAGGAGAGGTGGGATGTCAGCTCCCAGCTCATACCTTGCTGTTCGTTACTCAAACAAGATGAGTCACATCTGGTGACTCTGTGGATTAAATGTGTCACTTGTGAATAAGGACCTCCTGAATATGGTTTGTTGTGTGGACTAGGCTACCAGATGCCTTTTTAAAAGGATTCAGACAGGTGCTATGAATAGGCTTTTCTTTAGAATGTCAAAAAGTTTGTTTCAGATCATTGTGTTCTATAATCTGTCATGTCCCCAAAGGCATCAGCAATGTAGGCACGTTATGTGTAAATTGGATCTCTGAGCTTGCTGTGGTAGAAATAATAGCAAGTGTTGCAATACAAGGAGAGTTGAGTTTAGAAATGATTCTAAAATCCAATTATTTTCATTTGCTGACTTATGCTGGAGTGCAGCACATGTATTGTTTTCCTTGTTAGTACAGATAGGCAGCACTACCAAAGTGGCCAGTGTTACCATTGATGGAGAGGGCTTGTAATAAGAGTGCCACGGAGCTGCTCAGCTTGGTCCCTCTACTGGAGCCAGAATTCCTGGGAAGAGGCAAATACTGGTAACAGTAACTCATGGCAGTACATGAGATAGTGACATAGGAGATGGATGGCTAGGTTGAAGGAAGGACAGTGATTAAAAACAAACAAACAGAAAGGTAGGAATAGTGAGACTGGCCTAGGGAAATGTAGGATACAGTTGTCCTGACCTTGTTGTCCACAGTTACCGTCCTCCAGGGAGTCAGTTTCCTCTTTTCCCCCATGTAAATACTATGATCCCCTTGTTCTTGTTCTCCTTCCCCAGCCCTACCTTCTCTGAGACTCACTTCTCTGAATGGTATGACTATAATACTGTGTTCTTTCTTCAGGCTACGACTTCTGCCAAGTCCTCCAGTGGTTTGCTGAGAGGGTTGACCGCATCATCCTCCTTTTTGATGCACATAAGCTGGATATATCTGATGAGTTTTCAGAGGCTATTAAGTCATTCCGGGGCCAGGATGACAAGATTCGAGTGGTGCTTAATAAGGCCGACCAAGTGGACACACAGCAACTGATGAGGGTCTACGGCGCACTCATGTGGTCCCTGGGAAAAGTGATCAACACTCCAGAGGTGCTGCGGGTCTACATTGGCTCTTTCTGGGCCCATCCTCTCCGAAACACAGAGAACCGAAGGCTCTTTGAAGCTGAGGCACAGGATCTTTTCAAGGATATCCAGAGTCTCCCACAGAAGGCTGCTGTGCGGAAACTCAATGACCTCATTAAGAGGGCGAGACTTGCAAAGGTAAGAAAAGATAAAATACCTAAATTAGTTGGATGAGCAGTCTGTTCTGTCTTATTCAGTGTGCCCTTCCCAGTCTTTCTCTATATGTAAACTGTTGTTTTTCAGCAAATGGATTGAACAGCCAGTGTTTCAAGGAGGAGGTGGCCACACAGGATATAGAAGCAAGTAGGAGGAAATCGAGACTTGTACTGTGATGGCTCCCTAACTTTAGAGAAGGGATTTGATGCTTTTTAGGCCATTGTTTGCTTAGTAGGGGAGTGATTATTTTTTTTTTTTAAATTTTTTTTATTTACTTATTATTTTTTTTTTACACTGTGCAGTGAGGGAATCTTAATGCTCCTTTTTGGAGATGATGTTAAAATACCCCAAAGTGGTTTAACTGGTATGTAGAGAACACTTTGAAAACAAAGGAACAAAAAAAGCAATGGAGAAGGGGTGCAAAAAAACACAACCAAAGCTACTTGCATGCAGCCTCCAATATGCTTTTATTGCCTTAATACATACTGTCAGTTAGCTGCTGTGGAAAGACAGAAGCTTTAACTAAATGCATTTATGTTATATCCTGGAATACAAGATTGATTAGAAGCCTCACTCTTGCTGAAACACAGATATTGATGAACTGAAGAGATATTTGTGCATTAGATTGTAATCTGAGAGGCTCAAGAGTGCTCAAGATCTTCATTCGCCGTCACAAAGACACTGGTGTGATACACACCTTGTGTCATCATATCCAGAAAACCCCATCTCATTGTGCAGGAAAGCAAGTTATGTGCTGCATGGTAGGTAGCCCCTGTCACTGTTCCCCTTCTTTTCAGTTCTGGAGGAGTTACGTGCATTGTGTACAACTTCGTCATCAACCAGTGTGCATGCAGGCTGTGTGTGACAACACCATGGTGGCCATTTAAAACCTGTTTTATTTTTTGATAGATATTTAGTTATCTTTGAATGTGTGGATGTCACTTTAAACCTTAGGTAACTACAATTTGATGATAATTCACAATTTGTAAAACCTTCTGGTTATTTTATGCTAATCTTCAGACTTCTGCTTAACAATGCTAGTTTCATCTGTCCTTTCTTCTCATAGCCTGACTAGAATAAGCTTTGGTTGCCATCTAAAGTACTTCTTTACCCGTTTCTCTGATTCTGCAGTGGTTTTCTTTTACTGTAACACTGCAGCTGCTTTTAGAATATTAGTTAAAAGCAGTGCCAAGTTTCTTGTTGTTTTTGAAAAGCTCAAGAATAAAATGAAAATTTGCAATTCAAGAATTATGATTTGTCATATCGAAAACTGGAGAAGAAGGAAAACTAACTTCAGAATACCTGGGGAGAATGCTTATGGTACCAGACAGAAATTCTAATTTTAAAGTATGTTGGCATTTCTGATGCAGTTACCAACCAGAATGTGAGAGGAGTTAGTGCAGTTGTCTTAGAACACATTTTCATGTGGACTTCTAAGAAAAAATGAAGAGGACATCTGCTTACAGTAATGTAAGAATAGTTGTGTGGAGATATATACTGCTCCATATGTTGGCTTAATTAACTCTATGAATAAAATGATACAAAGTTGTTTCGGGTTTTTCTGTGGCCTGGCTTTAGGGCACCCCATAGCAGAGGCTTCTTTGAAAATTCCATTTAAAATCACACTCATTCCACTTAAAATCGAATTCCTGGTGATGTTGTGTTAAAAGTTACTATAATCTCAGCCTATTTTGTGGATGTTATTGGCAGCTTCCATTTGTGACAATTGTTCTGAAAGTGGAAAAGTTGGATGTATTGTTTTTAGGTGGTTCTGTGCAATGTAAAATAAAATGGATAAAAGTAAGTACAAAATACAGTGCTCATAGGGCATGCTAATTAGGCAGCTATGGAAGGGGAATAAACTGTTTATCTACAGGAAAGCAGCAATGTAATCTTTCCTGTGTCGTCATACTATGTTCCAAACTGAACTTAAAGTACCGACACTCAAAATCATTTTTTACAGTATTGTGTAGTATTTTTTGGTCATATTTCTTAATCTCTTCTAAAGCATGCACAGTAACCAAAACCAAAAGCAAGTTGTTAACTTGCAGTCAAATTTGAGCACTAACTTTTTTTTTTTTTAAAGTTCTGTGACTCACTATCCCATATTGAAGATGGAAACTGTTCTTATCTATAAGAAACACATGTGCCTACTTGCAGACCATAGGCCACTTAGCATACACAAGGGAAACTGTTACTGCTTGTGAACTATAAACATACTTTTCTAGTTTTTGATAGAAGTATTATCTTAAACACAAGATCCATAAAACTGCTTTCAATTATTTATAAACTCTCTTAGAAATGTCCTTGTTGAATTTCTTAGAATCATGAAATAATTTGGATTGGAAGGGACCGTCTCCTAGTCCAGCAGGAATGAGCAGGAACATCTTCAATTAGATTAGGTTGCTCAGAGCCCCATCCAACCTTACTTTGAATGGTCCTAGCAACAGGGTATCTACTGCTTCTCTGGGAAACCTGTTCCAGTGTTACAATGAGTGTTTCACTACTCATAAAAATTTCTTCGTTCTGTCATTCTGGAGAAATACTCACATCTACCCTGTCAGAATATTTAATGGGTTAATGCAGAAACCCTGCTGCTTTATGCTAATTCTTCTATGTTAATTTTTTTCTTCCTCTGTAGAAATTTGAATTTACCTGCAATTAAAATTAATGCACTTTTTCTATATATGAGGAAGTGATGTTGAATATATATTCCTCTTCATTTTTTTGCCACTGTTCTCTTAACAGTCAAATGTGAAAGTTGGGATGTTAAGGCAAGTGAAGTGGTTCCACCATTTTTCTTGAAAAGGAAAAGAGTTTTTTCGGTTTCCATTAAGCCTTAAGTAAGGAAAGGAGTGGGAAAACACTCCCCCTGTACAAATTGTTAGGTTTGTACAGAATACTATAAGGTGCATTCTGTGGTGGTTTGGTAGGTATTAATTATATTCACACCATATCTACATAATCAGTGTTTCCTGTCAGTTCTCACATCCTATTTCTCACAGTTCTAACAATGCTTTTTTCTGATGGTCAGTCTTCCCCCCGTTCTTCAGAATTTCAGCTTTTTACTGTTCAGTCATTTGATAGAAATTATTGGGGGTTTTATGTGTTTTCCTGGGTGAAAACTGTATATGACTTCTGTTTTGGCAACAGCTGCATCCTTACATTAATGAAGAAGGGCCCGAGTTCTGTAAACAGCCTGTTGTGGAGCTTAGGAAACCATTTGATTACTTCAAGTTATGATAGATGGACATGGCTTGTTAAAGAAGTCGGCCCTTGAGCTTCACTGTTGTGAAGCAGAACAACTATCTGGGTCCACACAATGAACTGGGCAAGTGAACTCACCTCAGTTAAGAAGTGAACCCACCATTTCTGTCCTGTCTGGAACAGATCATTTGTTTTGTGGGCACGCAGGTCCTGTTTGTGGTGGGAGGGTGGTAAGGTGAATGGGTTGGGGGTAAGGGTGGAAGGAGGGTGCATGGGCAGGATAGATGTTTTGATGGCAGCCCTGGATTATCATAATCACAGCAGATGGGAAACTTTAAGAGCTCTGCAAGTATCAGTGTGTTTTAGGACTTGTCACTCTAAATTAACGTCTGTCTGTATATGCTGGAATGACTTCTCCCTAAGGCTTTGCAAGGCAGCCTCAGCATGCTACTGTTAGAGCATACTGACTGCTCTGTCACCCTCCTGTGGCTGCATAAATACAGACTGTAGGTATTCACTTTTCTGGGAGTAAATAGTAGGAATGCAATGTCACTTCAGTTATATAGCTCTGTCACTTTAGGGTACTTGGATTACTTGAGGCATTATCCCTTTGCCTCCCATAATAATTGGTGAGGCAAATGGAGTTAACACATCTCTGCTGCTAAGACAGATGGACCAGCATGGCTGGTGTTCTGTGTATGGTCCATGCCTCTAGTATCAGCATGTGGGTTTTGGGCCTTGTTTTTTGCTGTAACTGGTGGTATCAATATAAGGTTGTACCATGCTACTGCTTAAACTGCAAGTGTCCATCTGTATTTCTTTTAAATGTTTGCTTTCTCTCTGCCCCTCAAAGGAATGCTGAAAGCAGCAAAAGCTAGTTGATAGCTGTTCATACAAACATGAAGTTCCAGAAACAACCGTTGATAGTGTTTTATCCTTGAGATGAATTAAGGAAACATTATATCTGTTTCTTTTCATGACGTGAGTGAAGAACACTAATGTTACGTCTAGATAAACAGTAGTATTGATTTCAGTTTTGCTTCTTCTTAGGTTCATGCTTATATCATCAGTTATCTGAAAAAAGAAATGCCCTCTGTATTTGGAAAAGAGAACAAGAAGAAGGAACTGATCAGTAGATTACCAGAGATATACATCCAACTGCAAAGGGAATACCATATCTCAGCAGGAGACTTCCCTGAAGTCAAGAAAATGCAGGTAAGGTGATAGATTACAGTTCTGCTGGAATAATAGTAACTTTCCAGCAGGACAGCTGAATTGGAAAAGATAGGACAGAGATCAGGAGCCTGCAGTTTGGTCTGACCATGGGTTAGTGATGAGTGCAATGGAGAATGTTTTTCAGATTGACCTTTGTGACAATTTGTGACCCTGCTGACAATTTGTGTGGTATATTTACACTGCTCCTCATAGAGTGGTAAGTGGCTGATTAACCTATCTATAGGGATGCACAGATTTCTTTTGTGAATTAAATATTTAACTTGGGAATCAATTATTGGCATGAGACAGTAAATTATAGGTAAGTGCAGGTCTTATTTCAGTGAGGTTTTTGCAGGCAGGATTGTTGGAAGGGTTTCATAAGTTAGGTTTTAAAAGGGGTTGTGTAGAAGGTTGACTCTTTCCTTGATAGTTTTCTTAGTCATGGGGAACGAGAGAGTAAGAGATGATCATTTGTCGGTTTGGATGTTGAAACAAAACTTGAATGGCACTTTATAGAACTAGTGCATGTTGCTAAGCCCCAGCAGCAGATGGCAGCAAATACATGCATGAGAGAGAAATCACTCCTGTAATGAGGAGTAAAATGATGAGAAAACAAAATTGTGCCAAAACAGATAGCAAATTTAACCTTTGGTTTCTAAGATTTATTGCATATCATAAATTTATCCTGATTGGTTCTTGTAAATCGGGTGATTGTGTATAAACGTTACCTGAACAGTGATGGTTGGTGGTTTTCCTGTAAGAAATCCAAAGTTCGCTGTGCATGGGTAGAGCCACTTGCCTGTGCTTCAGGTTTCCTGGGTACATATTTTTATAGTTCTGATATGTATGGGAGCAGGTCCCTGAGGCAGATGTGGTTCGTCATAGCAGTTTAACGCTGTTATGAGAGGAGACTTGGGGGGTCACTTTGCTTTTTAACAGTTTCCACTGTAACTCTTTCTTCCAGGATAGCATTTTGCATGTAGAAATCCTTTAATAATTGCCTGAAGCATTTTTAACTTTTCAGTGTTCTGGTGTGAAATATGCTTGGGCTTCTGTTGAAATAGTACTTATCACATAGTTAATCGTCTCATTAAGGTTAGTGGGAGTTAATGTACAAGATGAGAACTTGGCAAGGGACCATGTGGCTTATAAATTCTGGCAGAACTTATATAAAAACTGCTACAATTATCCCAACTCAGTTTTTCTTTATTTGTAAAGGGCACTTCATGACCTAACCACAAACAAGAAGTTTAATCTTTAAGATCAGATCATTCCTGCAAACTCTTGGATTTATTTTTAACTTAAGCACTTGCATAAGTGCTAGCAGAACTGAGGGCTACTTGCATACTTTCTTTAATGTTTGGAAGAAAATCTCCAAATGGAAAGTTGTTAGGTAACATGCATAAAAACATGACAGTTGATGAATTGCTGTTGTGAAAATTGTATTGTAAATGTAATTTAATAGATCAACTTGTACACTGTTGGAAAATTGTCTTAGTGTATTTCACCAGTGTATTAAGTGTATGATACATGTGTCAGCTTTGCTTCTCCTGCAAGAGGGCTTTCAGTTATGGAAACCGCTTCAAAAGGTAACAAATTATTTTAGTTTAAAGCCCATTCTTCAACCTGTTTCAATGTATTGCAAGTTTTTCTAACTACAGTCACTGAAACCTTTGTCGTTGACAGGAGCTTTTGGAGACTTGTGACTTCACTAAATTTCACTCTTTGAAGCCAAAGCTAATTGAAGCTGTGGATAACATGCTGGCCACCAAAATTGCCTCCTTGATGAGCCTGATCAGCCAGGAAGAGAGCAATATGCCCACAGAGATGGTACATGGTGGAGCATTTGATGGCACTATGGCAGGACCCTTTGGCCATGGATATGGAGAAGGTGTTAAGGAAGGAGCCGATGAAGATGAATGGGTTGTTGCCAAAGATAAACCTGCTTATGATGAGATTTTCTACACTCTGTCACCAATCAATGGCAAAATATCTGGAATCAGTGCAAAGAAGGAGATGGTGACTTCTAAACTACCCAACAGTGTCCTGGGGAAGATTTGGAAGCTTGCAGACTGTGATGGCGATGGGATGTTGGATGATGAGGAGTTTGCATTAGCAAAACATCTTATCAAGATTAAACTGGATGGATATGAACTTCCAGGCACACTACCTTCTCACCTGGTACCACCATCTCACAGGAAACCTTTGCAGACAGCAGAGTGAAAAATACAAGAAGAATGAGGGTTTTGGAAATCATTCTGTGTTGAAACCACCAAAATTTGAAGTTAGTCTTAGATCCTTAAACCTCATAGCACGTTTCATGCAAGTTACTGAAATTAGAAGTGCAGTAGCAGGGAAACATTCATGTACTTGTCCCTGCTGTCCTTCACTGGGACATGCTTATCACAAGTGCCTTGTATAGATTTATCATAATATGCTATAGTAAGGTGAAAAAGTTTTTGTAGTCCCGCTTCCATGTCTTGCTGCCTTTACAGCCATAAAGCAGAAAAGACCATGTACGCAACTCACTGACCTTCACCAAAACTAAACGCTTTTATCAGCCATAAGTTTTTCTAAATAGTGCAAGAAAGCTCTAAATGTTAAATCTGCCTATGCAAGAAATGTTTTCAATGCTACAAATATACTTTAGGCATCGAGTGAATGTTAGCATCTCTACAGTTTAAGAACAGGCAGATATAAAAGGAAATTTTATTTTTGTTCTTTTTTTCTGTATGTAATTTTTGGGGTAAAAGAAGACAGTCATGGAAAGAGTCTTTAAGTGCTCAAAATATGAGCAGACTTGTTCTAAAACTTTGCTGATTATAGCTAAAACTGCAAAATATTAAGACGATTCTTTAAATCTGTCATCACTGTGTCTTGTTAGGACTGCTTCTTCGATTTTATGCATCACTATATACTCAGTATTATTGTTAGAAGAAGTAAATGTTCCTTATTCCTTGGATTTGTAGTCTCTTTTGAGGTTTCTGTTTAGCTACTCTGCAGACAATAAGTTCCTGAATTGATCAAAGTGACAGCAGAATGTTTTCATAAGCTTAAGAAAACCCAAAATCACGCTTCCATTGGAATCAGACCTCCCTTTCTGTTCAGAAAAGGTGCATTGCTCAAAGTCAGCCTCTTCAAAGCATATCACATTGTCTCAGGAAATTTTCATTGGTATTATTTTCTATTTACAGATGATTATACAGTTATCTCTGTATTTTTTAATATATATATAAAATTTTTAAGAAAAGGCTTTAACTTTTTGTTTTGCCAACATGTAGCTGACAACCATAAAAGATACTTGATTCCTGTGGTGACAGATTTGAGAAGTGGTGAGACTAACAGGAATCTTTACATTGACGGTAATAAAAGGTAAACTGGTCACTCCATATATTGTTCCTTTATTGAGAATAATCTGTGAATGGATGCTTAATAAACATTCATTTTTCTAACAACACAATCAAAGTTGAACATATTGGCTACTTACAACTGATTTTTATCAGTACCTTAAAATAATGCAAATTTTTGGCCCTGTGAACTTGAGTCTTTCACGGAGGGCCAGTTCTTTTCAAAAGTCAAACTCGGCAGTCAGTTTTTCTCTATGCACATGATCAGGAATTGACTTGTATTCCACCTGTGGTATGAAATACCCTACATACTGAAGGTAGTGAAGTTTTGAGCACTTTTTCTTTGAGTCTCAGTTAATGGTAGCAGTGGTGCCTTCTGAGACAGAGCAAGCCAAAAAGTGTTTTTAGCATCCTTTCACTAGAGGTGAGGAGGGAAGTGGTTTGTCTTCCAGTTAAGGTTTTAGTCCAGACTTACATGTTCAGATTTGTATATGACCTAAGAAGAGCCTCAGGTTGTTCTTTCAAATTGTACTTTTGTAGGTTGTCAGTCAGATTTAATACTTAGATCTTTCTGGACCTCTTATCTTTCTGCATCTGTTCTATTTTGATGTGAAATTACCATGAACTTTGCCAGGGCTCTACCGTGGGGAAACGATGGAGCTGTTTCAAGTAATGACAGAACACCTTTACCTTGTCAGGCTTACGGGCCTGTATCAAGGATATCCTGGCATAGTGAATGGTTTTTGAGGACTTGCCTGGTTTATTATTTTTTTTTAATTCTTAGATTTTTCTAATAACGTTCAAGCATACCAACTTTATTTCTGTTAAACCTAAATTTAGAGCTAGATTAGCCTGAGTGCATCTCTGTGCACTTTAGTAGATCTGTGAAACTTGACCGTGAGTCTGTGTGACTATACATATGCAGAGTAACTCATTTTCTATGTAATTTATTTTTGAACAAAGTGTTGTCTATGAACATCGCAGGAGTTCTGGTTAAAAAAAAAAAAAAAAAAGGAGCTGCAGAAGTAGTAATATATGCTTATTGGTGTGGTGTTGTGTCCGCAGTCAGAAACAAATTCATACACTAATGAAAACAACCAGGAGAAAGAAAGTAGCTTGTCTACTGTGACTACTGTAGTGTGGGCAAAGCTGAGAGGATCTGGGAAGTTGCTTGTCTTCTGCTGTCTGTGTTACCTCGTTCTTCAGCGCAGGGTTCCAGGAGTGGGCCCATGTTTGAGTTCCTACTGTGTGTAGCTTCCAGGGGTGATGTTCCAAACGTGTTGGAGTCAAGTGGTCCCACACTGGGAGAAGCATACTCCTTCAGTGAGAGGAGCAAGATAGTTTCTCAGTGACTTTATCTTTCTAGCTTTATTGGTAGTAAAACAGAGAACACAGCCTTTTCTTAAGTCTGCATGACAGTGTGCTAACTTGGGCTTAGGGGAGATAAATTGAAATGCATCATTTTGATAAGTATTTTTTCTAGATGGGGTTGAAATGTTTAGCTTTAGTTTTCCTATAGGATTTGGAAAGGGAATGCACAAAGCATGTATATAGGAGCAGAGGTGAATTTTCTCTGTTTATATGGAGGAATCGAAGTGCTTCAGGGTTGGCATGTAAAGTTATGTGCTTAAATGTATTTCTAGATATGTGGTGCAGTGCCACTAGCATTGTACGTGGTTGATAGGAATAAAGGACATTTCACCTAAACAGCAGCTTCTTGCACAGCTAAACAGATGTAATAGGTTGCTGTTGCTCAGGGGAAGGGTCCTCTTTTCTCACTACCTCCTCACCTACCTGTGGACCTCCTCCATTTTCCTTGCTGGCTCTCTGGCTTTTCCGATCCCGCAAGCCCATGCAGTTATTCTGCCAGCCACACGCAACAGTTCAGATAATGATCTGTGGGGTCAGTGAGTCCATGTGTTAGGAGCATGAGAAATGAGCAGGACTACCTTCTCTTGTGAAATTGTGCTCAAAGTAGTTATTAGAAACAACAATATGAGGTAACTTGTGTTTGGATTGGTGCTGCTAATATCCACTGAAGGAAGACTAAGATGTTTGATTTGTTGGCCATTTTATGCCTAGGATTTTGAATACATTTGCTGTGAGACCATTCAAAATTGTTGATAATTTGTCCTGTGCAATCAGTGCCCACTTGTGTAGACTGCTGCCATAAAAAACAATATAGAGACTGCTGCTTTTACCTCTCCTCCAGCTATTCCACAACACAGTTTTAGTTCCCAACCTTAATTCTGTTCCCACAAAGAACAATTAGAATTTTCTTGTAGATTGGAACAGGAAAATCTGGGTCTACTGCTCACTGCCACACTACAGGACAGTGAGAATCTTTTAAAGCTGTGACAGTTTAAAAATGGTGCATTTACAAAGATTTTTAGGCCAGGGTGAGGTTGCAGTTGTTAATTGGGGAACGTGGTCTCAAAGCAGCAGTGTCTGGTCCCTGACTTTCAGCAGTGTAATTTATTTCCAGTACTTGAAATGTGCCCTGTTTTTCTTCTTACTTCCTTCCCTTTGCAACGTGTGCTCACTTTGGTGGCTCTTCATACTGTTGGAATTCAAGCAGAGTTTGAAGTGTATGGTTTGATGGGTATGCATAACTTAGCACTGAGAGAATGAACATGAACTTTTGTCTTCTACTTCACATGCTCACCTTTTCTTACATTTTTGTTAAACACTGTATTTTCACTTCAAAGGCACTCTAATTTTTGAGGAAAGGCTTGATATGTGCAGTGTGCTTCAGTTTGTCCAACTAGGCAAACGGAGTTGTAAGTTCATTACTGTTGCACTTTTATTACACAATAAATTCCTTGCAGATACTGTAATATATTTTAATATGCTTTGTAATCATTTTTAGAAAGTGGTGATAAACATTGCTGATTTAATAAACTAATATTGAACTACCTGAGATTTTCTTTTGTAAGCTTCTTTCATGAAATGACTGGAGTTTTGTAATTGCACGATTTAAGGCTCATAGGTGTAGAAGATACTTGGCAAGCTGCTTATTTTCCCACCTCGGTTTGTGTATCCTTAATAGCTTACGGCTGTTTCTCTCCTGTGTCCTTGAACTTCTTGCTGAAACTACTGCCCATGCTAAGGCTTGGCTCTTGAAATAAATTGATATTTTAAAAGGTGAAAACAAAAAAAAAACAGCCCTCCTGCACCTCTCCATAATTAGCTTTTTATAGCAGGCTAATTTTGGAATTTCTTAATGTCTGAGCATGGAAATTTCTTAAAGTCGAAGTGTGGAAGATAAATCAAGAGCTTCCTGTGTGGATTGAAAGCTTGAAGCTTGAGCTGAAAGGTACTTTTTTTAAATTCAGTGGGGGTACTAACCTTGAAAAATAAGAGTAGGTTAAATAGCAGTTGAGCAAAAATTATTTTGTTGATGTGTTTGTCCCAAAAAGAATTCCAAGGGCATTTGTGACACTGTGCTACCTACTAGTTATAAATAACTCGTATCAGTAGAACATTCATGTTAGTGTTGTGCTTCCACATAAATTTCTTGAAGTGTCTCCAAAGATACATCTGTGCCACCAGGATGCTACAGTTCAGCCACTGCTCCTACCCGTAGCAAATCCAAGTTGCTGCAGAGTTAAAACATTGTACGTGGCAGTGTTGGCAGGTGGGGCTGTTACATTACACAGGTGGCAGTTATGCTGTGTATCACTTGAAAGCACACGTTCCCCATGCAACAAGTATGTTGTGGGGTCCAGGAGGCTGCGCTGCTTTTGAATTGCAGCAGCTTATAAAAGTCAGAACTAATTTGGAGAAGATGAAGTTTTAATGTGGCTTGGGTTTTTTTAATATAATGGTGGTTTATGTGCTCCACAAAGAAGACATTTCAGACTTTGGAAAGTCGGCAGCACACTTCACAGTCAGTCTCACCTCTGTGCCTGGCAAGATCATGGAGCAGATCCTCCTGGAGTCTCTGCTAAGGCATGTGGAAAATAAGGAGGTGATTTGAGACAGCCAACATGGCTTCACCAAGGGCTAATACTGCCTGACAAATCTGATGGCCTTCTATGATACTGCCACAAACTTGGTGGACAAAGGCAGGGCAATGGATGTCATCTGCCTGGACTTAAGCAACACATTTGATGCTGTCCCACGTGACATCCTAGTCTCCAAATTGGAAAGTCATGGGTTTGATAGATGGACCACTCAGTGGATAGGGAACTGGCTGGATGGCCGCACTCAAAGGGTTGTGGTCAACGGTTTGATGTCCAAGTGGCAGGCAGTGACAAGTGGTGTCCCACAAGGGTCAGTACTGGTACCTGTGCTATCTAATATCTTTGTTGGAGACACAGACAGTGGGATTGAATGCGCTCTCAGTAAGTTTGCTGACGACACCAAGCTTGGTGGTGCAGTCAACACGCTGGAGGGAAGGGATGCCATCTAGAGGGACCTGGACAGGCTTGAGAGGTGGGCTAATGCAAATGGCATGAAGTTCAACCAAGCCAAGTGCAGGGTCCTGCACCTGGGCTGTGGCAATCCCAGGCACAAATACAGGTTGGGCAGAGAATGGCTGGAGAGCAGCCCTGAGGAGAAGGACTTGGGAGTGCTTGTGGATGAGAAGCTCAACATGAGCTGGCAGTGTGCGCTGGCAGCCCAGAAAGCCAACCGTGTCCTGGGCTGCATCAAAAGAAGTGTGACCAGCAGNAGGAATAATGTTTTTAAACTGGAAGACGGGAGCTTTAGATTGGATATTAGAAAGAAATTCTTTCCTGTGAGGGTGAGGCACTGGACCAGGTTGCCCAGAGAAGTTGTGGATGCCCCATCTCTGGAGGTATTTAAGGCCGGGCTTGATAGGGCTTTGAGCAACCTGGTCTAGTGGGAGGTGCCCCTGCCCATGGCAGGGGGGTTGGAACTCAATGATCTTCAAGGTCCCTTCCAACTCTATTCTATGATTCTATGTTTTGCTGTAATCTACAGTTTATATTTGGACAATGGAAAAAGTGGATAAATATCCACACTACCAGTTCAACTAAGTTTTTCAAGAATTAAAACTCCTAATATTTGACACCCATAAACTCTAAAATACTTCTGTTTATGCCTGCTGTACTATTTAGTTTTCTCCAAACCTTGTCATTGGCTTCTAGATTTGGTGTATTTGTAAGGACTTTAGAGTAGACACTACTTTATTCTGTTCTTCTCTTGTCCAAGGCTGTATCGTGCTGCAAGTACTAACTGTGAGTGCTTTTGGAAAGCTTCACCCTTGGACAGCCTGTCTGTCTTGGGTAGGAAACCCCAGGAGAAAGAGCTGGCTACCTTGGTCTGCTTAGATGGACAAATATATCTGTTGAAGGTGCTCCCCTTCCCTTGGGATTCGTGGCAGTGAGCTATCTGCTAGAAATAAATGCCCAAACCCAGCAAACACCCGTTGGGATCAAATACAGTCAGGAGCAGCTATATTTGGGAGTTCCGTGTCTGTGCAGTTTTTCTGACCTTGAGGAAAATATCTTCTCTCATGGAAACCATGGTACTGAGATGGGTTCCTCTCTCTTTCCCCGTGGGAATTCATGCTAGCACAGATTTGTACCTGGTGATAAACTGTGAACTCACAGTTACTTTCCGGTCCAGTGAACCCTGGGAACTCATTAATGCCAAGTCTAACTTGTTCTCCAGCCTTTTTCTTTCTCTGAGATAGAGCTTGTCCATGTTCTTTCCAAGACGTTGCTAGCTCAGCATCCCATATTCCACTCCAGTCTGGAGCTCTGAAGATTTCATAGTAATGAAAGTAGCTCATTTTACATGGATGGTATGTATCTCTCACCAGATGCTGTATTTCAGGTGCACTGGAATATTTGTGTGTGTGGTTATAATTTGCTTTAAACATTTTAAACAATGAACTGATGAAAGATGGTGCGCACACTTAGTGATTACGTCTTTCAGATTGTTCTGTGCATTTGGGTTTATTTCCTCAAAATGCATTCATTTCATTCTAGTCTGAAAGCAAGAGAGTAACCAACAATGTAACTATAACCAATAAGTTCAGGGCTTGGCGATTTTAGCCTACAATGGAGAGCAATTGTGATTTCTTTTTCTTCATTTTGTACTACTCTGTCTAATCTTTTGTCTGTTAAAAGTTGCACACTTAATGTTAACTCTATGCAATGCCGTGTGTCTTTTGCCAACTACCTTCAATCATTCCATATGGCTGGGTAGCCTTCGCAATGAAACTGTGAATCTGGGCTGTGACTGTAATCAGTGATCAGCTAATCAGGATGGGAGGTGGGGGGACACACACCAAAGCTTGAGGGCACACCATGAGGCGTGCTCTCCCCATGAGCAGGGTGCAGTCTCCTGGCACTGAGGGTGCTGGGAGCCAATCTGCCTGTAAGTCTCACAGCTTTTGTTTCATTGATAAATAGAACTGAGGGCTTTATCTCTCCAATACACAAATATCCCCCTAAAAATGCAACTGTACCGGGTTAGTAGTTTTGCCCTTAAGCAGTGGTCTTCTTTAGTAGCAATGAATAAAAATGAAAAAAAAATGAACTACTTGATAAAAATACACGTTAGGTATGACATTGCCAATGCAGCGATTTCTAAGGCCCATTTTCATTATTGTGTTCAAAATGTTAAGGCTATTCTGTCACTTGAAACCCTTTATCTGTGTTTATATAAAATAGAAAGAGAATTCAAGTCCTCTGTCCCATGTGTTCATCCCGCAAAGCCTTTGAAGCTCTTATGTTAACTATTTGAGGCTCAGAAACAGAAGGAAAATTTTAAGAGAATATAAACAGCTCCAAGGAGAAAATGTCTCTTAATTCATGACTAAACAAGCAAACATATATTTTCTGTTTGAAAAAGATGACTGAACTTCTTTGTGCCAGGAAAAATAAATCCATCTGATTTTGCTTTAACTTGTCTTCTTTTTCAAATGCAGTGAGGGGCTCCAGTTCCTTTGGATGATGTAATTTGACTGTTCTGCTTGAATTCTGCTCCCTCTTGATGTCATGTTGCCGCCAGCCAACTATTCAAAGAGAAAAGCAACTTCTAGTTTAGACTAGAGCATGTGGAGGCTGAGGTTTATAACAACCCGGCATCTCAGGATGTCAGTTTAGATCCTCCTGGGCAGCGTTCAGCTGTAAGAGGAGCTGGGTCTCTCACGGCTGGGGACCCTCCGGCTCTCGGGTAGGTGGCACCCTGGGGCAGCTGGTGACAGCAGCGCTGTGAAGGCAGGTATGTGGGGGGCAGAAGGGATGTGTGCCTGGAGCTGGTGAGCTAGAGCCCCTTGGGGAGAGAAGCTGCAAGAAGTATTTGCATAGGGACAAAGTTTGGCTAAGAGGTCTGTGAAAGCAGAGAATCTGTGGAGACTGATGTCTGGAGGTGTCCGCGCTCTCCTAAGTGGCTTTTCACCAACTCCCCAACTTTTCTTCAGCCTTAGTATCTCAAATGTGCAAACACCTTCTAGCAATAATGACTACCTGCTGCTCTCTGGTGTTTTCAGCATCCAAAGTGTAGCTCCTCTGTGCCATGATGGGGTGTAAGACTTGCTGTAATTCAAGATGTGGTTAGGAAATATTCTGGGATCAGGATTCATCTCTACCTGTGTCCACAGTGCTTTGATGAGACTGAACATTAGCTGTTTGCTGGAGCTGGGGAGGTTGGCAAAGGGGAGGGCTACCTGTAGGACCTGGGCTGCAGGCCCCAGGCAGCAGACTTGTTACTGCACTTAGTGTGTTGGGGACTACAAGACCATGGCTCAGGGGAGGGGGTGACTGCTTTCCTACTCCCCAGCATCAAGGTCCAGATGTTTTTTGTTTTGCGACTCTTGCACGTGGAAGCAACATGACTGGAGACCCAGTGGGGGGCAGAGGGCTGAGCTGTTATGCATGTGTTTGCACTTAACATACCTATTTTCTTTGAATTTGGAGAACTTTCTCTTTAGCAGAGATCAGATACAATTTTCATGTACCTTTAGGAACATGTGTGTGCAAAGCACATGTAATGGAGAGTGATGGGCTGTGCCAAACCTTTCACCTCAGCCACATGCATAAATTCAGTCCTCTCTAAGAGCAGGCATGAGTATGGCCACATGGCTTTTAAATTGGAGCTGGCTTTCCTCACTGACAGCTCAGAGCATGGATGTAGTAGCTTGGTACAATGAAGGGCTCATTTAGTTACGGGACTGCCAGCTGCAAATGGCCTGATGCAGGAACACTTTGGCCCATGAAATCACTTGTACCCACCTGTATGAATGTATTCCCCTCCAGCAGACTCCTCTATCCTGGAGGGTGAGGGGAATGATGGGCGCAAGCTTCCCTGGCCTTGAGAGAGGGGCCAGTGAGGCCTCTGCAGGACCAGAGCTCTGCTATCCTGGGAAAGCTCATAGTGATCACCCCCTTAGTCAGGGGTGTAAGTGGGAGCAGCAAACTCCGCATCTGGAACCCTCTGCTGGTCTTGTGACTTTTATGCTCTTTGTTACAAGGGGATCTAACATTTCTTCCCGTCTTAGAGAGGAGCTGGAAATTCACATACCTATTGTGAGAGGAAGAGGAGAATGACAATATTTAAATGAAAAATAAAAATTCAAATAGGTAGAAAGGAAGTGCCACATCCCTTTTTGTTCTATGTGGTGTTGCCAGGTGTAAAAGAACACTGGAGGAAGGGCTGGGGTAGAAGAGCTTTGGGGCTACAAGCCAGGCTGCTTGGGAGTGAGATCTGTTTGATCTCCACAGTCTCTGTTTCCCTCTTAGCGGGACAAGATTGCAGGCAGATAAGAAAGGGGGCTAAAAAAACCTGAAGCCTCTTATGTGGTTGCCGCTTTGCAGAAGGGAATCCCACATCAGGGTCCTTCCTGTTAAGAAACAATAAAATGCTGCTGCCATTATGGAAAGCCACTTCAGACTGAACACGGGGACAGGGGAGGGTGCTCTTTGGGCCCTTCTCCCCCTTCGTAAGATCCCTGACCAGGCTCCCCTTTCCTGCTGAGGCAGCAAGAGAGGGTCCATAATTAGCCTGGAGAGGTGATTTTTTTCGTGGTCCCTCCAGGAAACTGCACCCAAATATTTTTTTGACCTTCCTCTTACTTTGCTAGGCTATAAATAACTGAGGAAATGGCTTTATTTATCAGTGTCACATAAATGTCCACTATTTCAACTTTGAACTGTAGATGAATACTATGAATGGAGATAAGCATTCAGGAGTTAAGTGAAATTTCATACCACATCATTGATTGTCTTTTATTGTCATAAAAAGCAAAGCCACTGTTTCACATGTTTAATCATCTAGATAATAATTAACTTGCAACAGGGAGAAATAGGGAGAAATTCAGGGCAAATTCACCTACTGGTCCTCTGCCTCCTATTTGACAGGAGCGAAGACATTTTCTCAACACACGCAACCTGACCAACTTGTACCAGATTCAAGCCAATAGCCTATAATCCTACCTTTAGATGAACACAGGTGTAAATAAAAGCAAGACAGAAAAGAGGTGATCACCAGGTAGTGAGCCTACAGAAGAGATGTAAACAGCTGTTGAATTTATATCCCTTTCCTTCTGTCATCCTACTCCTATTTAATGATCATTAAGAATTGCATTCTATTAGTTGGTTGGTGAATGCAATTCCAGGAATTTGGGGGAGTATGTTGAGCAATGCCTGTAACATATGTGTTAAGTTTTGTATTTTCAGCTGTCTTCTGTGACACTATGTATGGCATTTCTCTAGGGTGTTTATGAAGATACAGATTTTGTTGATCAAGTTCTATCTGTACTGAGTTTTGGGGAGTTTGTTATTTTTTTCTAATGTGTTTCTTCCCATCACTTTTGGATGCAAACTAAACTACACTTGCCAGAAGGGAAAAGACTGCTTTTCCCTTACCTCATCTCTGAGCTGGATGACATCACTTACAGCTTCTGATTTCAGATGCCTGCCTGCTTTCTAGCAATGAACCAACCCTCTGGTTCACAGCACTGATGCCAGGTCAATATGTTCTGTGCTTGTGCAACCTTGTAAGTGACAGAAAGGACTCACTGCTATATAAGTTATCAGAATTATTTTCCCTTTTGTTATTAATGAGAAGTCAATCAACAGCAAATTTCAGAAGCAGCTGGCGCTGCCGGCTGGATCCCAGTTTGCCCTGCTGGCAGCAGGTGTCTGTGCACATGAGAGCTTCCTCAAAGAAGTGACTAGCAAATTCTTAACACTTCACAATTTCACCTTCTCGTTTGCCATATCCTAATTTAACCACCCGGAAATTGCTCTGATCTTTGTACCCTCCGCTGTGGTTTTATTTTCAGACTTCATTGCTGGGTTCAATTTCCCAGGTAGGAATTCCTTCAGAAAAGCAACCTGTGATCAGTCAGAGCCTTCAATTAAAATGTGAAAGATGCTCTTGACCAAAGCATCAGAATGGTGGATGACTGTTTTCACTGCTTTATATCAATTTTGGCTCTGTTTACACATTGTTTATGAGCATGAGTTGGACAAGGCCTGTAACAACCTTTACTCATTGTGTTCTGGTGGGTTATTTCCTTTAGAACAGATTAAATGTTCATAGGTAGATCATAAATACTTGGCCTCTGTTCCTGAATTCAAAGGTTGATTTGCATGAAAACAGCAAGCTGAACGTAGGACTAGGAGTGGATCAATAGCTGAAAGTCATTCTCCTGAATGACCAACTGCTGAATGTCAGAAAGGAGTTCCTCCAAACCCAAGTAAGTATTTTTCTTTTTTTTTTTTTAACGTTCATTGGTCTTTTTTT
>VZRU01012933.1:39368-70128 GCA_013398155.1 Pedionomus torquatus
TATTTTATTTTATTTTATTCACCCACTGCATTCCATTTTTTTGTGTTTTTTTTTTCCTATTTTTCCTGAGTGTTGTCATTACCCGTATATGCAAACAAAGAACAGTAACCAGAGTGCTCCAGCTTGTGTCTTTTATCTTACATCTGCCTCCATTGTTCATGTTACCAGACTTCCCTGAAACCAAGGTTCACTTTCATAGGCTTTATAACCCTGTCATATCGTGATGTCCACTGTATCTTGTTGATTGTTTCAGAGGAAGATCTTTGTGCTCTTCTTTTTCCTATTAGTAAAGTACCTTCAAATGTCTGAATTTCCCCAAACAATGGTCAGTTTTGAATTGGTCAAAATGTAAGACTTCCTGCTTTGTCTGATCAGTCCAGCTCAGCTTGCTGATCAGTGATGCTGAAAAAGTTGCCCGGAGTCTAGCAACTTGAGACACGCTACCATGCAAGTACAGACCAGCTTGTTTTCCGTAAGTCTCAGACTTCCAAAAAGCTTCAGAGCTAGTCTGCAGAGGATTTGCATGTTTAAAGTAACGCAAATGTATTCCAAAAGTATCCAGACTGACTGCAGATAAACTCATTTCAGGCACAAATGAAGTAGCTGTGTCATGGTAGGGAATGACATCATATAAAACTGATTCCCTTTTCTGCAGTCTCTAGCTGGTATTAATGAAAATGGACCTCAGTGACACCAAGCAGGACCAGGCCTCTTGCTTCCGTACTAGCTCATCACTATTGTATGATGTTTCAGTACTAGATGCATTTTTTTCAGGGTAATGTTTTAAGTTAGTCATTAGTGCAAACACAGCCTCAGAGCACAGCAAGCTTTTAAATTTATGTGTCTTACCTAAATTGCAGAAAGTTGGGGTTTTATGGTACAGGAAATTACTTCTGTTTAGCTACAGGTAACTATATATATATATATATGCTTTCTCATTTTAAAAATATCCTCAAGTTCAAAGATTAAAATGTCAGTATTAACTTCCTGCACAGTACTTGTCCATGTAAAAGAGCCTGCGAGAGCTATCCAAGCCATATACGGTAAGAAACGGTGCAGAGACTGACAGCTTATCTAGGTCTTCTCAGCAAGGGAATCTCAGCTTTTCAGCACACACTGTACCGTGATTGGATCATACTACAGGACACTGCAGTAGGCTCAGCTGCACTGTCGACTCCTCCAAGTCTTGCACTAAAGGTGCTCTTGGATTGAATTTGTTAAGCAATCTGTGGTTGGTATCTTTATGAGAAGAATGATGCAACCAAGCTATTAAAACTATTGCTGGGCAAGGCATCAAGCAGATATATGAAGACTGTCTCTTTACAAATTTAAATGGAATGAATCTTCATTTATAGAAGTGGCACAGAATATAACAGCTTTCACTTCTTTTTTTTTTTTTTTTTTTTTTTTTTTTTTTTAATACCATATGCAGGATTTTAAGTGTATTTAATATGCAAAAATTTGGCAACTCAACAGGGAGTTTTTCATGGGGATAATCAGTCAGTGAAAGTTGTAAATTCTTATTACACACACAGTACAGGCTTAAAGTCTCTCTTTGCACTTACAGCGTTTTCTTCTTTCTTTGGAGAAACTGTTAAACAGATTAATAACTGGTCAGGAATGAAAAAGTACTTGTCTGTTACTTGTCCTTTTTTCCCCCTACATGTAACTGTTCTCTGAATTAAAAAAGCAACTTCCTACATTCAGAATTTTTTTCTTTTTCTGGAGATGAAAAGACTATTTACCATGATTTCAAAATCACAGTAAATTATTGTTGGCTGTGTGGTATGGTTTCAATGTCACTTCTTGATGGCTAGTGGCCTAAGGCCAAGTGGAAACGCCCAAGGCAAGTTCTTGTTGGGTCAGAGTACACACTGTGTCATTTTGTATCACCTAAGTGCTGGGTGACCTCATTACTGGCAGAAATTAAGTACGTTTTTTTTGTAAAAGATCTTAATCTTTCACTTAGTGTGAGACTCTGGCTAAAAATATGGAGACTTTGGGTGGTGCCACAGGTCTAAGCAGGATGAAACAGACTTTGTTGAGACTATGGTGGAAAAACTGAGTCATTGAACTGTCAGCTCAATTTTTAAATTAAGTTCATTGCTCAGGATAAAAATTTGAAAATAATAATTTGAATTGAAATAAAAAATGTTAGCACTTCTAAAATATTTGACTTTGAAAATGCTGAATTCTTTCCTATTTTTTCAAAATCCTCTGCTTTTTTCTTTATAAATCAGTTATGTTTTGTTTTGTTTTGTTAGTTTTTTTTTTCACAACAGCCTACTTTCATAAATAATGTCAGTCTTCCTGCAAATGCATTTTTTATGAATTACGGTTCCTCATTTTTTACATATATGCACTGGCATACAGAATTCTCAGTGAAAGAGCAGGAATGTGTTTGTTTCCTATTACAAGTAGAGGATTCTGTGGGCCAAGCGTTCAGCCAGAGTCTGTATTGTCTGACTTGTCTTCACAGGTCAAGATTGAGATAGAAGATATTTACTCGGACTTGAAGGATGGCATCTCTCTCATGCGACTCCTTGAGCTTCTCTCTGGAGAAGCTTTGCCCAGACCAAACCGGGGAAAGATGAGAGTGCATTTTCTAGAGAACAACAGCAAAGCCATCTCATTTCTGAAATCCAAGGTAAATTCATATTGTTACTAGAGATCACAATAGCTTATGTATGTTACTAACTAGTTTTGGTATTATGTTCATTATGATTTCCCCCTCTACTACACTATAAGATAGTCTTTGAACTATCAGGGTGTCAGGGGTTTTACTAAAGGAAAATAATCAAATTTGAATTTATTTGAGTAGCATGACTTATAAACAGCTAATGTTCCCCCCAAAAAAGTCACACCTAAATGAAAACATACTGTATTTCTATATATTTCTAGATGTAATGTTATGCTAGATGTTGGGGGAAGGCAAGCATCATTAGAGCCCTGCTATAAAAATGGAGATTTTTAGAGCTCGAACAGTTTCAGCAGGGCATTGCAGTGGTTTTATTTATTCCAGTTGTGCATCCTCATTTCAGCTACAAGTCAGTATGTAATTTATTTTAATTTCTGAGCAAACGATTTATTGTAGACCTCTCTGAAAAATTATCACACAAAACTCTGCTATGAATTCAAAAGGAGCAGAGGGGTTTCACAGCAGTAGATGTGGGAAAGTAAATAATGTCTGGATTTTTGCTAGTTACAAAAGAAATGCAATACAGCATGTAGCTCTGGCTGACACATGCCTGCTAAGGTTACATGCTACATAATGCCCAGTGATAAGTGAACACCCAGGCTCTGCCAGCTGGACCAGCCAACCATCGCTTCTCACATGAGTCCACCCTCCAAAGTGGGGATCATGCCAGTATAGCATGCTCAGACTTCTTGAAGAAATACTGCCACCTTGGCATAAACTACAATCCTGCTTGCTGCTTAAGTAATAACAGAGAAGACAGCCATGGTTTGTCTAGGAGGCTGTTTGTACTCTTTGGTTAGCCCAGGAGCTATATGCCAACTAGCTGGCTGGAGACCAGGCAGAGGAGGTGGTCTTTGAGTTTGCCTTGCCATCACTCCTTTGGAGGAATGGAGCACTCAATTGTGTTGCTTTCCTCTAAGGAGAGGAAATCACCAGTTTTCAAAGCCCTTAGGGGAACTTTAAGTATTTGAGACCACTGTCCCTTTGCCAGGCTTTTGCTGAAACTCATCCTTGGTGCACGCAAGACCTAGGTTGTGAACACAGGAGCTCGCAGGTATATTGACAAATTAAGAGATCACGTAAAACTTGTTTCCTTAAGAAAACAGCCTGAACACCCTCCTCAATAACACAGATATCTCCTTCAGAGAACTGGACATGAGAACTTTTATGCTGAACAGATATTGGTTTATTAGCAGGTACAAGTAAAAGTGATCGGTCCTGAAAATATTGTAGATGGTGACAGAACCTTAATCCTGGGGCTCATCTGGATCATTATACTTCGATTTCAGATTTCATCTATCAAACTTGATAAGGTAAAACAGTGTCTTTGTCTTTTTGCCTGATTGGAATATTTCAGAGACTCTGTAGAGTTTCTGAGAGAGAGAGGCAGGCAAGGACCATTTTGATGATGTTTCCTGCCCATATTGTTCATGCAGATCTTATAATATTACTCAGGTACTCAGCCAGCAATTTCTAAATTTCTAAAGCCAGCAATTGAATCTATATGTAGTTTCTCAAAGAGACCAAAAACAGTAACTTGGAGATAGGTAGAATGTTCATGTTCCTCTCTTCCAGAAGTTTTTTACTGGTTTTTGACTCCAGAAATAATTCTCTGAAGGCAGTTCTCTCTAGATTTGAACTGCATGTTGCTCCATTGCTCTTTATCTGAAGAAAAGTATTCCTGTTTAAATTATTTAATATGTACCCTATGTACATGAAAGATAAGATCCTATGAAGTTACTATGAAAGCAAAGTTTGTAATTTCTATCTTTAGACCTATATCCATTATATTTAATTCTAGTTCACAGCTAAGGAAACCAATAAACTAAGCTTCGTTTTTAACTTGATTTCTACAAACCTTGCAGAAGGAACATTTAAAAACTTTAGCAACTGCATTTCATGTTAAGATTTCTGAGTTCATTTGTTTCACTTTAACAGAAATCTTCTGCTTTCACGATAAATCATTTTACCTTCATGGCAGATGCAGTCCGCAAGTTATGAGTTTGAAGGGATTTGTGACTAGGACAGAAGTAATGCAAAGTGATCATTGGAAACCTAAGATAAATCCACTGTTCCTACTTCCATATATTGTTTGCACTGATTTTTGTTTTCTTACTCTCTTCACAGGAAGAATTTGGAGGCAGAGCTGATGGTCTACTTGCCAATGAAGCCTTACTACTTTGGTGTCAGCATAAAACTGCCAGCTATTCAAATGTGAATGTGAAGGACTTCTCCAAAAGCTGGAGTGATGGACTGGCCTTCAATGCTCTCATACATGCTCACAGGTAAGATCCGTTTCATTGTCTGAATTACAAGTATTTGTCAAGAAATCCTCAAATTTTCTTTTCCCCTTCTCACTGAAGACTCTCCTTTCTTAAATGGGTATTCTCTCTCTGAGGAAGGAAGGACCAAAAGCTCCTGGTTGGTGGTTCCTTTTGTTGGACATAAAATCAGATTTCCAAGGGTCTATCACACAGCTGAGCAATGCTGCCAGTTATTTGGTCTCAGCCCCAAAATCATGTTCCCATTGCTCTTTTTTAAAAGTTATCATTTTAAAGATTGGTTTTATTGTATAAACTTTGTGAGCATGTATACCTTCTCATTTAATTGTAACAGAGCAAGCAACTTCTCAGTCTCCTTTTTTCTCCCTTCTCTATCCCTTTGAAAAAGTGTGATGAAAACAACCAAAAGTAGGAGAGAGAAACCACCTGGGGGAATCTTGAACATTTCTTTCCCACTAACAATTCTGCTACGTCTTCTGCCAGGATATCATGGTGGGATCCTGTAGCTTTCCCAGCTGGGGTTCACCTCTATTTTCAGAATTACTTCTCCAGTGAGCTTTGGATCTCATCCATCAGTGAAGAGAAATAAGTGAAAGGCAGAGATTCACTGGGAGCAGTACTTTGATTTCATAAGGGACAGTTTTCTTCCTGTTCCGTAGGCAAGCGGTGATGCTCTTGAATGAAGCTCAGGGTTAGACAGAGTAATTTCAGTGTTGTGTCACATTTCTCTGTCTAATAAACAGTTTATGGTTTATAATCTGAAAGAATTTATGACAAACATAAATCTTTATTCCCTTCCACACCCTGTTCTCCTTTGCCAGGCCTGATCTTATCCACTATAGCTCACTACGGCAGGACCAGCCCATCAAAAACCTGAACAATGCCTTCAATGTTGCTGAGAAAGAGCTAGGGATCAGCAAACTGCTTGATGCAGAGGATGTGGCCGTACCCCACCCAGATGAGAGATCTATCATGACTTATGTTTCCCTCTATTACCACTACTTCTCCAGACTGAAACAAGGACAGACAATACAAAAGCGACTTACCAAAGTAAGTGCATTGCTGTCTTCAGTTAAATACACAAACCTAAATTTGTTTGAAATGGGGGGATTTTATGCAAGCTCAGCTTCAGTATCACTTGACCTGAATTAAGTGGCACAGCCATTTGAAAGACCTTTTATTGTCATAAGATTGAATCTTATCAATTGTCTGTAGACTCCCTGATCTTTAAAGGGCATTGCATTTACCTCACTGAAAATTAAACCTTTTTTGACCGCACAGTCCCGGTTTGAGAACTGATGTGGTTCCAAGGCAGCATTAGACATTAAATCTTGGGAGGATTACTGCTAGGCAAAAGCAGACCTACTCAACAATTTTCTAAAAAAAGTGCCTTATTCTATGAGACTATTTTGGATTTTAATTTCCTGTGAAAATCTTCATCCTTTCTTTCTAGCTCCTTAGTCAAGTAGGAAATGCAAAATGCAAAAAAAAGAAAAAAAAATATCCCAAGAAAAAAAGACATGAAAAATGAAGGAGTGCAAAAGAAGGGGAAACACTCCTGGAGAAAAGCTAAAAAAAAATTTTTTTTTTCAGTGTCCACATACATTTTGTCTCACATATGATCAAAAATCCAAAGTAAGACTTCCCTGGTGGTAACAAAGTGAAAAGTTTTTGGAAAGCAGGGTTTCCTCAGCTAACAAAGCGGTCTGCAACAATAAAAAAGATGATGCCAAAACATGTATCAGTAGCAGCAATATTCTCTTAACAGAAGCGTCATGTGAGAGTAAGACTTGGAATTCAGTCAAACAAAGACTGGGCATTTGTGAAGAGAGTAGGCAGCAGGATTTGGCTCATCTACGCATGAGTCTCTGGATTTTTGCCAGGAGACATTACTTTTCTTCTGATAAATCTGAAATAGTCCTTGAGTCACCAAGCATGTATTAGAAGAACTCTGAGGATTAAATAAGCCAGAACTTTCATATTAAGGAAAAAATATAAAGTATTTCTTACTTCGTGTTTTTTTTTTCAGTTCTTGTTGTGTTCCACTGTTTTTTTTCTACTTTGTATAGGAATATTTATTCTTTCTTTTCTCTCTTTCCACTTATCTGTTGCTTTTTCTCTCTTTACCTCCTTCCCTATTTTTAGCCTGTCTCTAATATTCCATTCCTGTCTTCCTGCATTTCTGACACACAAACATTCAGAAGGAGAACTAAACAGATGTTAATCTCTTCATGTCCTTAGTCCCCTCAAATAGACAGCTCTGAATTTACTAATAGGATTGCTGAGGGAAGCCTGAATGTGTCAAGGAAGCCTCTGAGTTCAGACTAAGTGTGTGACCAGGATGGCAGAGACAATCAACCTGGGAAGGTAAATCTCCTTTCCCCCTCCCACGGGAGGTGGCCATGCATTTGCTAGGATCTTTCAGCGAGAACTGGGTACGATGGCAGAAAATACAGAAGGAGGCCCTGATGTCACGGGCTGCTTTTCCTTCGCAAAAGGTTGGTGCTGTTTTACTCCTCTTCCAGCACTGTGACACGTATTTATTGCCATGTGCAATGGTAGGTGAGAGCAGATTACCACCTGCAGGGACTGGGTTTTTGCTCAGTGCCATCTCCCTTACTAATCTGCCTGTTTGGAGCAGGTGGACTCAGGGGAGTGATAGAGGCAGACAGTATTGTTCAGCATTAAACCTAATGTCTGCAGGAAGGCTACTAAGTTAGGGCAAAGAAAAAATAAAATATAAAGTAAAAAGACAAATATGAAAAAAAATGTAAAATGGAAAGAAAGGATGATTTAATTCTAATGCTTTTCATTTCATTACAGATTTTGGTGCTGGCTTGAAATAAAGGCAGGTCAGACCACAAATGAAACAGATAAATATCCTAGTCTTAGAAAATTAGTATTAAATCAGAGTTAACATCCTTACCAAACCCCTCTTTGACTATGAGACATCCTGTAATAATTTATATAAAGAGAAACATCTCCAAGAGAAGAGATTAAGGAGGAGCTGTTTGATCACAGTCTTCTGTGGGCATGAGAGAACCAGGATCTTGTCTGACGGTCTTCTACAGCCTAAGATGGTAATGCTAAGAGGGTGTAATTGCATATTAAATGAGATAGAATTGTTTTGGCTTGAAGAATGAATATGAAAAAAAAATCTGCTTATTTTCAATTGTGAAAAAAAAATCTGACTGTCTCCACATGCATGCAGTTTATTCCAAAATGAACCCTTTCTTAAATAAATAAATAAAGAAAAAAAACTTAATTGAGACATTAAAAGATACTTATTTATCTGTGGTTTATGGAATATTATTCTAGGATTTCACCTGCCCTCAGATGTGACAGCTATCACCACATTGGTATAAAAATGTGATGACTGCAGCAATGTGCTTGTTAAATACTATTTTCCTGACAGAAATTCACCTGACATATTCTACTATTTGAATCCTAAGCTTTGTTTATGAAGATGCTGTTTTCTGTTCACCCACCTTGCTTCAGTCTGCTTCTTATGTGGCTTATAACTTCAGTTGCTCAGAGAAGTTGTGGATGCCCCATCCCTGGAGGTGCTAAAGGCCAGGCTGGATGGGACTTTGAGCAATCTGGTCTAGTGGAAGGTGTCCCTGCCCATGGCAGGGGGGTTAGAACTCAATGATCTTCTATGATTCTATATTCCCATCACAGATCGTGTTCTTGCTGAAGGAGATAGACGACTTAAAGCTTCTATATGAACAAATGGTCTCTGACCTCCTGAAGTGGATTAAACAGAAGGTGACAGAACTGGATGATCGGCGTTTCCCCAACTCTCTTCAGGAAATGTGGCTGCTGATGTCCAACTTCAAGACCTTCCGCACTGTGGAGAAACCTACCAAATATCAAGAGAAGGGCATGATTGAAGCTCATCTCTTCAACATTAGGACCAAGCAGAGAGCCAACAATCAACGGCCATACATGCCCCCAGATGGGAGGACACTGCAGGATGTGGAAAAGCACTGGATTATCTTGGAAAAGGCAGAGCACAACCGGGGGAAAGCACTGCAGAAGGAGATGCTGAGGCTAGAAAGGCTGGAGCAGCTAGCCCAGAGGTTCCTGAAGAAGGCAGCCCTTCGTGAATCCTATTTGGAAGACATGAGAAAAGTGATTGGGAAACAGGACTTCTGGCCAGAAAGTGTAGACAGGATGGAGGCTGCCAGTAAGAAGCTGGAAGCCATTGTGGCAGATGTAGTCCCCAGGAGGGAACGCTTCACAGCTTTGAATGAAATGGCCATGGTCATCAGCCAGGAGAACTATCATGGGAAAGATGAAATTGTGAAGAAGTAAGTGATGGTTGGGAGACTGTGTAGTGGTAGAGGTTGAAGATAATTAAAATTCTGTGGTGTGGTGGAAGAAAATGAATGGTAGCTATGAATCGTAGCTCTGTTCCTCATAAGTAGAATTGACAGGAATTTCTTCTACATGTGAAGAGTTTCAGTAGATAAGACAAATGTTTAACCTTCTTTAATATTTTAATTTTTTCTGGACGATCAAATCCTCGGACTGATTAGACTGATTTCTGATGAAAATAATTTTTAATATATTTATAGTATATATGAAAATACTTCTTCTGCCAAAAGTCCTATCTCTCATCAAAAGTGCTTAGGGTGATGTATTTTTTTTCCAAATTAAAGCATTTCTTTTTCAGTGTGTAGCTTGGGGAGATATAGGTTAGTTAAGACACAAAGCCTTCTCAGGTTGACTCCAGTGTGGACCAAATCTTGAGAAATTATGACTTCTCTGATCAATCTAACCTGATTTGGGAGTGGCTAAGAATGCCGTACAAATAACTTGTTCTTGTGGTATTTCACTGCTTTTCTAAGCTCAAATAAAATCAGAAACCTCTGGGAAAACTAAGAAAAGCAGTTATGAAAGAGTAAACTATTTATGAGATCAGATTGTGACTCAGTATGGTTTAGATCAATTTTTTACTTTAAGCAGACATTTAAAGACTACCTCTTTTTTCCCAAGCTTTTCCATTGTATCAATTGAAAGCAACGTGGAATGTCAGGTGTGAGGACCCATAAAAAACAAGGTCTAAATTAGTAAAGTGAAAGATAGTCGATGTGCTAGCCAAAATTCCTCATCATGATCACACTAATTAGATAACAGCATTGCTTTGGCCTGTTTTGTGATTGTGGTCTGTCTTCTTGCACAGGTGGCAGGAGTTGTGCATGTTCAGTTAGCTCTTCTAAAACTGCAGAACTGAGAATGTCCCAGAGCTGCCCAAAGTCTTTAGTCCAAATTGGTAATGTCTTGCCCTTCCTTTGTAGGCAAAACAGCATTTCAAAGCAATGGCAGGATCTTCTGGATCAGCTGCAGAGACGACAACACTCACTGAGTACAATGCAGGAAGTTCTGGGCCTCCTGAGGGACACTGATGCCATTACTGAGGAGCTGAAAGAGCTGCAGGTACAGAGCTCCCTCCATTAGCACACAGATTACACTGTTACCAGTGTGTGTCCCTAAAAAAGTCCCTATGTTCCAGGGACCGTCTGGTGCCAACAGAAGATAAGTCTATCAGCTATAGAAAAAATACACTCTTTTTACTTTAATGCCAAACTGTGCATTTCAGTTCATTGTTCAAGGTAACTACATGATAACAACATGAGAAAAAATAGGCTTTGCTGTAGGGGCTCTCCCTGTTCAGATATGGTATTACAGGAAGCACACAGCAGGTTCAAGTAATGTAGTAAAATAAAGATGAGAAACAATGTTACCTAAATTTAGAAGTGTAAAAGCAAAATTGGAATAAAACAGCCTCCTCTTCTCAATGCAAGTAATTCTTCTGAATAACCTTCTGAAAGTACCTCCAGTTAGGTCAGGAGTAGCTCAGGCATATGTCTGGCTTTCAGGTATCTAAACTTGTGAGAGAGAAAAGTTCCATTGTAAATGCACAGTGATTCCTTTTAGCAAGAATTTTCAAGTGTTAACCAGAGTGTCAGAGCCCAAAGTTTTCTCTTTAGCGTAGGAAATAACTAGTTTAATATTGATTTTGTAATGGCAGAAAGTATATATACATCCTTTGGCCTTGCCTTGTGTTATTTAAAGACAGAGAAATTCTTTGGATTACAGGTTGTCTTGTACCTAAGTTGAAAGCATCAACATGCTGTATGAAATTGTGAATTACAGATATCTCTTATCTTTAATTTGTAATTTATTAGTGTTAGTAAGCAAACACTTAATGGTAATAATATTGTTGGAACCAGGACAGCCTTAGGATATGGGAGAAGACTGGTAAGGAGAGATAACATCCTATAATAGGATTGATAATTGCATCCATTGACACAATTGGAAAGAGGACAGACTTTTAAGCACTCGGTACACTCATAAGCCACCCGATAACTACTGTGAAATACTTATTTTCTTTTTTAAATAGCAAAGGCAAGTAAATTCCTCAAACAAAACAAAAAAAACATTGCAGTCAAAACTTACCATAAAATGTGATATTGTTGAATTCTCCAAATACAGACTGTAAATCAATCTGCCTATAGATTACTTTTGCCCATGAATTCTGAGATCTTGAGTGCTTCATCAATAGAAAGAACTTTGGTGTGTAAACAGATGCTGATTTGATGGGTCTATTACTTGCACTGAATGAAACTCTGGATTGTTGCCATTAGCTTGTTGAAATTGAAGGAAAAGTATCATTCCTGTAATCAGGAAAATTTCAGCTTTACCTAGCCGATGTCATTCTTTTACTGTGAAGAAGCTGTGAGAGTCAACAGGGACCTTTCATCTGTCAACAGGGACCTTTCATCTGATTTCTTTTAACTGAGACCCTGGATGCACTCTCTGCCAATGTCTTTGGGTTTTTTTTCTCATTTTGCAGGTGCTAGTGAATTCCCAGGACTGTGGGAAGCAGCTGCTGGAAGTAGTAGATTTGCTGCAGAAGCACAACTTGGTTGACTCGCAGATCTCTTCCTATGATGACAGACTGACATGCATCACCCAGAAGACAGCAGAAATCAGCAAGGACAGCACAGTTAAACCAGAAGTGCTTTATGCCAAAGTTCAAATGCTTCGTCAGCTGTATCAGAACCTTACAGCTCTAAGCAAGTCTCGGTAGGGCTATACTCGTGGCTCTGTTCTTCCTGATTAGGGTGGCCAATCACTCCCTTAATCAGAAGACAGAGCTTCTCGGCATTTGGAATTTTTCATTTCTCCAGTTATAAATACATACCACCACAACTTGAGTGTCTTGATTGCAGTTGACTGAAAGAGATCATTCGCTTTCATAGATTATGAATAGCTTCATTATCAGCATTTATTAAGATTTGCTCTGTGAAATCTGAATAGAATGTGGTTGTCTCCTCCTTTCCTAAAGAAAGAGAAATGTAATTTTGTTTCCTTTGTCTTCTTCCATGAATAAATTAACCTATGATGAAGTGGAGTTAAAGGCATTCCAACTTTGGATTTTCTAAATTCTTCTATGATTATGCTACCATTTTGTCCATGGAATCCTAATTCTGACTGAGATATACTGTTTGTTTCTTTGCTTCAGAAAATTTCAGCTAGAAGAGGCTTTGAAGCTTTTTGAATTTTTCCGTGACTGCAAAGAAGAAGAATCATGGATCTCTGAGAAATGGAAGCTAGCAAGAATGACAACATTAGGGAAAGATGTCAGTCAGACTACAGCCTCTATTCAGAAGCACAAGGTATCCTACTTTGATGGTGGTGCCTTCTCTTTGTATTATAGCAAGATTTTAAAACATTTATATACTTCAGTCAATGCAGCACTTATAAGAAAGCGACCAAACCACTCATTATCTCAAGTGTCTGAACGGTGTCTGGAATTTTTAAAGAATGTATGAAGTAGGTATTTTTCCCCAAGAGGGTAGAGAAAGAGTAGAGAAGGAATATGCTTCATACTGCATGGAAGTGTAGCTTCTAGTGAAGACACTGGGCTTCATATGAGCTCACTTTGGATAGGAGGTAAAAAAGGTTGCTAGTTTTTGTTTTTCCCACTCACCTTTCCTGGCCAAGAGAGATGTAAGGAAAGAAAGAGATGGTGAAAAGAACAAAAATGCAGGCAGGATGGAACACTGTGTGAGCTTACAATACTTTACTACTTTCCCTAAGAGCTTGCTGTCGGCTATTATCAAAAGTTTAGCTATATAAGCTACTGCCTTCCTATGGCAGAGTCACTGTGAACAAGTGAAGACGCCTGCCCACTTCAGAACTTGCATGACAAAACTGAAATAGGAGCTTCTTCTGTAATTTTAATATAAGCTTGTGTGCATCTGTTTGCTTATTTGTTGCCTCTGGCAGGCATAAGACAGCTGAATTGGTGGATGACAAACAAGTGTCTACTTCAGAGAAGACCACATAGCAAGCTTCATGTCAAAGGCAATAAGCAGGACAGAAACTTGTGTGTGGTGATCCAAGGAACAATCATGTCAGGGCTCAGGGAAACATAGATGTTGATAAGACACAGGGCTCTTAGAAACATATGTATTACAGTAGTGGAGACCAGGACCCCCTCTTTGCACTTAAATGGTGGGGAGTGAGTTGTGCTGACATGTCTCCTGTAATGCTAGGCTCTCGAAGCGGAGTGCAACTCCCACAGGGCCATATGTGCTGATGTGATGAGGAGGGGCTTGGAGCTGAGCCAGAAGAACCCCATGCACCAGGAGGACATTCTGAAGCAGACAGACAACCTCCAGAAGTTGTGGCAGCAGCTCCAAGATGAACTGGCTGATCGCAAAAACCGCCTGCAGGCAGCAGCTCTCATCAAACAAGTAAGCAGGGCTCTGCTATGGTGTGTGGTATTGGGGATGGATGTGGTTCAGTTCAGTTCCATGAACTTCCCAAGCCCTGGGAAACAATTGACCCTGATATTCTGATCTACACATCTACACCAACAAACATTCACCTATCTACAAATAAGGAGCTCTCATAAAAGCAGCATTCACAAATCACACAACATTATCTGAGGTATTACCCTTTCCCCAAGTTTTTTCCTCAGCCTGTTATTACCATGAGATACTTTATTGAGACTTAACAGCCTTTTGTCCTTGACAAAGTCTAAATTCTTGCTTCTGTCTAGTAAGTTCAACATCATTATGATTCAACTGTTCTTCCTTTTTTCCTTCTCTACTATGAGTTTTCTTTTTTTGATTGTACCTCTATTCTCTATCTCAAAATCTTGTTTTTCTTTTTTACAGCCATAGTTGGGCAGACTGAAAATTCTGGAAAACAGAAGAAAACTTTTGTTGTCGATTGAGTTCATTGTTGTTGGACTATTCCTTAAAGCCTTTAGTTAATGCTTGTTGGAACTGTATGGTACCTACTAAAATTGTACATTGTGGGTTCCTTTTACCGCTACTGTTAAGTACCATAAAGTTTGAGTGAGTCAGCAGGTTTTAAAGAGTTAAGTAGGAAATCCTCTAATCTACCCACTGTGATTCTCTGAATTATCTCTGCTTGATGTGATCATGAAATACATCATAGAGCTAACTCTAGCTTTCACAACACCTGTAATAACCTTATAGCTACAAACCTAATGGCATTTCTGCCTCATTCATTATTTTCAAAAGAAGGAGCTACTTTCAGGATGAAATCAAGTGTTTTTTCACCTGTGTTCCTTCAGTACTTTGCTGACATCGATGAAGCAAACTCATGGTTACGAGAAAGGCAGCCCCTTCTGGCCAGCAAGGACTATGGAAAAGATGAATCAAGTGCTGAAGCACTGTTGCATCGTCACTTGCGCCTGGAGAAGGAGATTGCAGCCTACTCCTCTGAGATGAGACGCCTGAAAGAGCAGGCTGGCATTGCAGCACAGCAAGCTCCAGCTGCAGTAAGTAGATGAGGGGTGAAGTCACATTTTGTTGAAGAATGTAAATGAAATGGAGTTTAATTCTGTAAAATATTTTGATTTTGCCATGGTAGAATTTTCCAGATTACCTAAACAAGCATTTTTTTAATTCATAAGAAATTATAAGTTAGAATTAAGGCAAATTTTTAGATGACAAAGAAGTTTATTGGCCACTCATAGCCCACCTACTTAGTGTTCTGTGATAATGTTCTCATCTGTATTAGTTTCCTCTACCATTCCTCATAAATACTTTCGCGATGTTTCTTCTCAGAACATTATTAATTTCAATCAGCTTGAAAAAGTAGACATTTAATCTAGACTTCTTTTCAATTGCTTTCTACATTCTAATGTTGCAATTAAAATTAGAATGTCTGAATTCTAATTCTAATAATGAACCATCATACAGCTCCAGGAGCAATTAATACAATCCCAGAATGGATAAGGCACATGGGATGAAGTCAACCTCTGCAGATGGCCCTGCTTTTTTACTGACTGGAAAGGGAACTTTTGACTTGAGATCAGCTCATTCGACAACAGAAGTCAGAGGAGATGAATGACACATTTCATAGATTGCTCCTTTCAGACTTCTGTGATGAGTCAATGTTTAGCCAAACTAGTTTGAGAGCTATGAGCACCACTTTGGGTCTTTGCCTTATCTCATCATTCCAACATTAATTTTTCCTAGAACAAAAATTGTATTGCTTCATTACTAAAGACAATAAAGTATGTAACAAGATGTTATTGATGCACAAATAAAAGCATTTATTCACTAGGGCTCTCACAGGCTTTGAAAATGGAAATGTTCAGGTACTAAAACATCACCATAAATAGAACTGTGAGCATAGTCGGTCCCTTGGTTTGCTGGCAATTTTAAAAACTGGCAAAAAAACCCACCCAACTTTGAGGTGGACACAAAATGAGAATTTTTACTTAATCAGTATGTTGTAAAATAAGCTAAATGAAGCTTCTTTAAACAAAATTGGAAATTTTTTTTCAGTTATTTGTGTCATTCTTTCAGAATAAAACAAAGGAAATAGGTTCAAATACTGGAAACACTTTGTTTAAAGAGTTAGAATGTGATTTGAACTAGCAAGTGCAAATTTTCCTTCTATGTGAAATTTTGTTTTGCATTAATTCTGTTAAATTTCATTTAACAGGTGGTGAAGACAGAAGCCCTAAGTGACTTAAATCAAAAGACAAATAAATTACCATTCAGTCGAACTTGGACAACATCTAAAGCTGTGTTCACTGGAACCTCCAGTCCAGATGTTCATTTTCTTCCAGAGAACATCTGGAAGACCCAAGATGAAATAGATTCACTTTATGAAAATCTACAGAGCATGGCTGAGGTATAGTATCCCCTCTAATGCTTTGCAGTTCACAAAAATAATGAAGGAATGCAAAGTGCTGTGCCAACTTCTGCTTTTCAGTTTAATGATGTGCTTTAATCCTGTCCTGTGGGACCACAAGGTTTGAGATTATCATTGAAGTTTTGTGTCAAAATGCATTTTATGTTGGCAAAGCTCCCATTTACCTTCTAGTCTTTTTACTTTATGGAGAGTGGATTTTTTTGTGTAATCCTTCCCCCTCTCCCCTGCCAATGTTTGCTTGCTGCAGCTCCTAAGTCTTTGGGCTGTTTTATCTGATACCAGAAAAAATAAATAACTGTAATCAGCATTATCCATTTCTTAATTTTCATTCCCACCTGCCACAGTCCTGACCTAAAGATCACCAAAAATATGTTGTATGGGACTTTTACATATTCCTGAAACTCCTGAGGTAGATCTCCAGGCTGCAGCAGCAAGCAGCACAGTGGCCTTGCTGCCTGTCAGGGGCTGAGCACTCTCCAACTGTTTTTCTTGTGCTTTTAAACCACTGTGGCTCTGGGAAGAAGTATTGTGATTTTAAGGTAACATGTTCTGTTCTCTTTCAGCTGTGTCTGGCAAAACTGCTAAGCTACCACCTGTGTACTGTAGTTAAGTCCAAGGATTTTTTCTTTTCTTCAAATGGCAAGGACTTACTACAGCAATACTTAAATCTTCATCTGTTTTACAGGACAGAAAAAAGGCTCTGGAAGAGATGATTGGATATTACCGATTCTGTAGCTCTTGTGAAGAATTTCAGTCATGGATGAAAGTTAAAGAGAATATTTTCCGGACTCTTCAGCCTCAAGCAGACAATGTGGAGGTCATGCAGCAGAAATATCAGGTACCCCTTCTCACATATGATAATCAAATTTATATTGGGAGAAGAGATAAAGTTGAGAAATTAAGTTCTGAGAGTCTTTTCATTAACTTCAATTCATGGAGTCATGCACAGACCAGGTATTTCTTTCGTATAAACTATGCCAAGCTTATTGATGCTGATACAATGATGTCCCTTTAAATTCTCCTGTGGATGTAATATCCTGTACAAATATAATGGTATAAAGGGGTTCTTTTTGTGGTTTACCTTAGGCCACTTGAAGAAAAATGCCAGATGAGGAAAAAATCCTACCATGCACTTGCATCCCAGTCAATTGGGACACGTGTGCGTAGGTGTAGTGTGCACACCAGGGGGTCAGGAGGGCTATGGGGGAGCTCCCTGTGCAGGTGGGCATGGTGTCAGCACTTGTGAAGGGGGGAGATCAGTGGATAGGACAGATTATTGAGAATCACGTCCATAAAAATGGAAAAACCTTGAATTCTGCATTCTTGTTATTTTCTATTTTAGAGCTTTTTAATGGAACTGGCTGCAGGCAAAGGCCAGCTGGGAGATATTGAAAATTTAGCTGTTAAATATGGAAAGATCAGTGCCAGCAAATATTCTGAGATCCAAATTTGGCTGGAAGAGATCAACAGCAGGTAAAGGAGCTACTGGTAAAACAAAGGATTGTCTCATGGGGGCAACTGACCTTTCATGCCTGATCTAGCCTACACTGAGAGAATGCCCATCTGGTGGAGTTTTAGCTCCCAGCATTGGCCTGGGGGGAGGTTTTCACATGTGGCTTAGCTTTGTTGTATTTGGGTGCAGCGGTTGCCACCAAACAGGGGGCAAAGGAGTAGGGGCTGCTCCCTGGGGGCTGATGTGGGCCTGGCAGCCCGTCCCACCGCTCAGCCAGGAGCAGGGCAGGCAGGGCTTGGGGGACACCCATGGTCCCTGTGGCTGACTAGTTGTGTGGTGAGGGGCCAGGGCTGTGGCCTGGCGAGGAAGCCCATTTTTGTTGTGAGGCCTGAGGCTGGGCCAGACTGTGAAGGCACGGAGAGGGCTGGCTGCTCCCTTTGAGTTGACAGGCCAGCGTGGGCAGACGGGCCTCAGTCCCACAGAGAGGTGAGCCGGGCGAGCCTGGGTTGGTAGCCAGGGCCAGAGCTGTGTGGCAGCCAGTCCCCACTGTCACCAGTAGGAAGGGGGCAGCCCTCAGCTGCTGTGGCTCTAGGCTGGCCCTGAGCCTGGTATCATGCCTCTGGGACTCGAGTGGACTTATAGGCCACTGACACTGAGATATTAAACAGTAGCAGCCTACTTACGTGTGTGTGTGTGTGTGTGTGAAAGCACAATGTTGATCCACCCACAGGTGACAGCAGTGGTTTCAGAGCAGTTCTGTCTCTGCAGCAAATGATTTGGTTACTTAAACATTAGGATGAGGATGCCCTTCACAAATACTGAAAGGATCATCAAACACTCTTTGACTTCAGCAAGTATGTTTAGTATCTGTTGTGTACATACTGCTGGCACTGTGCCACCCAGCTAGAACTAAGAGCCACAGCCAGGTCCTGATTTTGACCACTGTTGTTTATTAGCATCATGTCCAGTGTGTTCTGGTCCCTTGAGCAGGTCTCCTTGCTTGAGATAGCAATGAGATGAGCTTTGAGATTGTAGGGGAGTGCTAGTGTTCACCCCTTCAGCCCACTTAAGTCCTGATCAAATCATTATACAAGAGTTTTTCTGAATAGAAAAAAGGATGCATCTCATGTTTAACAAAGGCTATAAATTGAATCTGTTCTCTAGGTGAAGGTGAGTTTTGAGGTAGTGCCTGAGGCTAGATGCAAATAATGGAGTTGTCTCTCTCTAAGGTGGGAACGCATGGAAGCTCTGAAGGAAGAGAAAGGCTCTGAGCTGATTGGAGTGGCTGACGTGAAGACATTTCTTCAGGACTGCCAGAGCATAGGAGTATTACTGCAAGACAAAATGGTCCAGCTCAGCAATCTGGAAGCAGAGAATTTGCCTGCTGGGGTGGAGTCAGACAAGCGCAAACTGTCTACAGTTGAGAGAGAGGTCCTGGTGATAGAGAGGAAAATTGAATACTTGAGGAGTGTTGCAAAATCGTAAGGAACCTACTCTTTGTTTCCCTATACTTTGCTAGTTCTCTAAGATTATGTTGTAAGCTATGGGTATAAAAAGAATGAGCAGCTTATAAAGTTTCTCTTGAAATTTCTCTTTCTAGCAACCTGCAAAACTGACTTGCCTGCTAGATTGAGACCATCTCTTGAGTATGGCTGGGTAATTAGTGAGGTGATTGCTTCCAGAATTCACTGTTGTAGGAAGATAAATACCACAGGATTGTTTGTGGCTCTAATAAATTTTCTCTACTAGTGGAAGTTACTTTCACATTTTGAACTAGGTATCGGTTAGGTCCTGAGAAGGGTAATCAAGTGAAGCAAGGATGAAGGAAGAACGATAGCAGAGATTTGTGACAGGAGTTTGAATTTGAATTATGAATTTGAAGTATTTTACTTCAAGTTTTCTGTACGTTCACAGTGGGAATGAATCATTGAACCACAACAGTGTTAGCAGAGTTCTTCACAAGGCTGCACTTTCGGCAATACACTGTATTCACAACCGTATTTTGCGCTAGCATGGAACATTTGCTGCATTAGCTGACATTCTTTTTAATGGAAGTGTAAATATCCAAATACATTCCTTTTAAAGACTACCAGTTCAAGCTCTAAATGCCTGAAGTGTGCATCCAGTTGAATGTATTTTATTTCTTCTTGTAGGATTAAGGACACCAACCCTACAGAGAGCAGGGCCATCACTGAGCAGGTGGAGAACATGGAGAGGCTTCTGGCAAAGCTCAAGCTGGAGACCCAAAAGAAGTGGGTCGTTCTGCAGCAGGCCCAAAATCAACAGTCCTTCCTGCAAGACAGCCGCAGGCTCCTGATGTGGGCAGAAGGCATTCAGGAGAAACTGAGCAGTGAAGAGATGGGTATAGATGTGGCTTCTGCAGAGCAATTGCTGAAGGAACACCAGGACCTGCTGAAAGAAATAATGTCTCAGAAAGAAAGGTAGAGAGATACTGTTAGGGTGAGCAGAGTGGGGTGATATGACAACAGTTTTGTGAAAATGAAAAATGTCTATCATGTATATAAATTGTGTGTGGAAGTGGTGTGAAGAGTTTATTCAAATACTCATGAAACAATGTCAAGGGGAGACTGCAGAACACAGAATGAGTTAGTTTTTGTGTACTTGTACTGATGGCTGATGGAGGGGGAAGGAAGAGCTCTGTGTTTGGAGTAGTCTTTTACAATTACCCAACACTTGGACAGCATCATCTGCACTTTATTTGAGTTTTCCTACTCCTTCCCTTCTCAGGCCTTAAGCTTCCAGTTGCCATCATCTTCAGTTGTCCTTCTGCACTATTATGAAGCTCCAGATACTGAGTTGGGCCTCCTCTCCTTTTTAATGGGAAAGCCTGCTTATATGGGCTTTCAATCCAAATGTAGAAATCTCACCTCCAGCATGTAGCCCTGGGCAAACAACCAGCTGCACTTTGTTGTTCACAACAATGGCTAACAGGAAAAGAGTGAAAGGGAGGAGGAAAAAAGCATAATGTCTAAGCAATGCCAAAACAGCCAAGAGCTATGATGAAAGAGAATTCATATTCCCTTATGCAGTGAGGTCTCACTTTTCTTTTTGACTCTGGTAAGATTTGTGCAGCTGGAAGAGCTAGGCCGCAAAGTAATCCATGAACAACCCAGTAGCGGCAGAACTGCAGATGTCCACCAGTCCATGGAGAGGCTTGCAGAGGAGAACAAATTGCTGGAGAAAATGTGGAAACAGCGGCAGCAAAAGCTGCTGGATGGCCTGGAACTGCAGAAGTTCAACCGGGAGGGAGACCGTATCAATGCAGCCCTGTCTGGCCACGAGGCCTTTCTCCGGGGAAATGACCTTGGGGTATGTACAGAAGCTGATTTTGTTTTCTTCTACTTCATCTCACCATCCAGGGAGTAGCAACAATTTTTAAATTAGATCAGTTTCCTCATTCTTATGGTTCATGGCATTTTACTACTTGGAAACTAGACTTTCAGGTTCTTATTAATGTTCTTAAGTTCTTACTCATCTTAGTGAGAACAAAGCTCATTGTCTCTCAAAAACTAGTTTTAAAAACAGCTAGAGTTGTGATTTGTTGCTGTGTTTGTACATGTCAGATGGCTTATATACAATTGACTCATCAGCTTGGTGGCTAACCATTAAGAAAAAAAGGTTTTGGCTTGAACGTAATTACTATTTTTTTTTGTGAAACAAAAGTCTGATTTAAAAAAAAAAATGAAGCTTTTTCTTTTCATTGAATATTGGCCATTAAAACAAATGAAGGGAAAAAACAAATGCAGACAGTGTTCACAAGATCAGGGAAGGAGTAGGTTGTGGTATCTCACCATCTTTTATGTTTTCAACCAAAACTGAAACTTCAGTTCTTTTTGTTCATCTCAGTGAAATAAAGTTTTACTTAGTGCCTTTGGTATTGCATAAACCTAGATGTGCCAGAGTGCTGGCATAAATTCAGAATGCATATTTTCTTAAAAGATTAAATTGGAACCATAGTGAAAACACTAAACTGAAGAACCAAATATGAAGAAACCTAAACACCTGCTGCCTCTTTATAGCCCTGAACATTCTTAAGCATAAGCAGAATGTACACTATATCTCATGCCTGAAAGAGAAAGGGGAAAATGAAGTCCAGCTTTGTTTTCATTGCTACAGAAACAACATATGACACAGAAAAAGCTTAATCAAACTTTCTTTCTTAAATATAGGACCACGTAGATGCTGTTCGAAGCCTGCTAAAGCAACATCAGCAATTTGAACAAGTGCTGATGGTGCTGAAGAGACGAATTGAAGCGCTTAATGAAAATGGAGTGAACCTAATAGAGAATAAGCACTTTGCATCTCATGTGTGAGTCCAAACTCCTTCCTTTTTCATTTAGCTTTAATAAATAGTCCAGTGCAATTAGGGTGAGATGAAAGACTTTCTGTGAGCCAGGATTTAGTTGACCTCCAAGCTGTGATCTGCTGGATTGGAGGGAGAAAGTGGGGTGAAGGGATTTTTTTCAGAAAAATATGAACTTTCTGTGCTCTCAGGACAAGTGAGTGAAATACTGTAGCTTTGAAGTGGCATTTGACAGAATGCTAGAATAAATTGTCTGGTATAATTAATTACGTACAGTGTTAAAAATTCTTAAATGTAAACTCATTAAATGCCTACATAAACCAAATTTTCTTTCGTTTATTGATATCACAAATTTGAATTAATATGTGCTGTTAAAAGTTAGAGAAGACTTCACAAGGAAATGACTCATCAGGAACATCTTCGTGTTTTTGTTGAAGCTGAACTACCATCTATAATTCCTTTATGGTTGCTAGACCCACCATGATCTAGTAAGGGGACCTCTGCACAAACAAAAATTAAAAATATAAGGTCAGAATGGACCTCTTGGGTCAAAAAGACCATGTTCTTATGATCATAACTGATAATGTCTTGAAAATTCCCTCCACAAGTTTATAAAACTTAAAAAGAAGTTATAAAACTTCTTAAAATCCAATTTCTTGCCAGCACTACTACCATTAGAAGGTCATTCCAGAGCCTCATTGCACTTACATCACAGAGAAAAATATTAGTTAAAGTGGAATGTTTGGGGAAAAGTCTGGGGGTTTTAGTCAATTGTGCCTGATTGCAATACACTAATATAACACAGCCATACAAAAGGAAAGTCCAGAGCAGCTAGGAAGCAATAGCTGCTTTTCAGATGAACCTAGCATGGTCATGGAGCAAGGCCATATATCTCTTAATAATTTTAACACAGGTGTTGAAAAAAGTTCCATTTATATCATAGTCATGACTACAGTACAACCACGGGAACCAATATGACTAGTACTCCATTGGATTTTCGGTTTTTCTTGGTAGTATTGAAGAGAGAATATTCACACTCCGGCAAAGGTGGGAGCAGCTGATACAAAGCAATTCCGAGAGGAAGCAGAGGTTGTTGGATTCCCTACAACTGCAGGTAAAAGGACTGACATCCCAGATTTGGTCAATGAAGTAATTTTATCATTTATCTTAACATGGGACAAATCTCAAACTGCTGAACATTCCTACTGTAGGTCACTTCCTGTTTGGCTGTGAGACAGAGAATTTCACTTTCCAGAGAGCAGATGATGCACTGTTGATAAATTTTACAAAGCCATAACCACAACAAAATACCAAACTAAAAACAGAGATATTGAATAAAAAGATATCAACAGAATATTTTATCTACTGGATAAGTTTATTCTGTTCGTTACATATTACTGTTCTGGACCTTAACATTTTGGCACAGATAGTTACAGTAACCATACTTTTGCCACCAAATTTAGCTTGCAGTGCTGAGATACAAAGTTATGCTGGAGAAACGGACCCCTTATAGTTAAAATACTCTATTGAAAATACAAACCTTCACTACAGTTAAAGGCAACAGATTAGTAAATGTGGTAAAAAAGGGACTAAGAAATGTTACTCTCAGGGCTTAAAAATTCATCAACAGTTCAAGATCATACCTCTTCAATTAAGAATGTTGGCAGTGTAGAATAACTTTTATATGAAAATATATCACATTTCCTAACTGTTAGGAAAAAAAATAAGAACTTGATCCTAACTGGAAGGATGCACTGCAAACCCACGCAGAAACAGACCTCAAATCAATTTAATCCTGTTTGTTTCTGTAAGGAATTCAATCGTGATGCTGCTGAGCTTTTGATCTGGATGGATGAGAAGTACAAGATTGCATCAGATGAATCCTATCGTGATCCAACAAATGTTCTACGCAAACTGAAGTGGCATGAGGCTGCTGAGAAGGAAATGATGGCTAATGAGGAACACTTTGCAACACTGATAAAGGTGAAGCCAGTTTTGGAGCTAAGTCTTCCATCTTGTCCCAAACTTCGTAAATGCTGATCTGCTCAAAAAATTATGTGCTGTGTTTCTCCAGAAAGGCAATCAACTGATTAAAGACAACCATTATGCTGCAGTTTCTATTAAGGAGAAGATGTCAGAACTTCAGAAAAAGTGGAAGGAATTGTATGGCAAGATGATAGAGCGAGGTGACAAGCTGAGACAAGCTGGGCAGCAAGAACAGCTCATGGAACTGCTCCAGGTCAGGGGGTGGTGGGGAACAGAGGGGAAGAATTTCTCAGGAGACTGGTTCCTCTGTCATGTGGTTCTCACAAAAAAGAACAGAATACCATGCAGATAAAAGTGTATTTTAAGGTGTTGATTTTGTCTACGGTCTCAAGAGAGAAAATCCAATATAATACTGACCAAGGTCATTCCTAAGCAAGGAAATGGTGTCAGCACAGCACCAAGATGAAAAGCTGTTGAACTCAGGCTCAGCACTGCATCTGTGTAGCTGTCCTGTCCTGGATAAACAATCAAAACCTTTTGCATGGGCCAATGCTGTGCAAACATAACTGCCTGCTGCTGTTTTGTTGTAGCTACAGTCTGAAGCTTTTGAAGATTGTTGGATGGTTTTGTATTATGTCACTGAAGATAGTTCAAAGAGATTGTTTTTAATGGTGTTCTTTCATGTCTCAGAGAGAGGAGTACTTAAAAATCATGTGCAAAATAAAATATTCCCAGGAGATACCTCTTAGAGATACCTGGCCGTCATGTTACCAAGAAAGGATTTATGGATTTAAAAATTGTGTCCAGGAAGCTGTCATGGGAGGGGCTAAATGAAAGCAAATTATATTGAAAGGTCAGTATGAGTGTGCTGTAATCTTTTCCTGGCAGGATGCCAAAAAGAAGATAGAGAAAATTGAGAAAGTTCTTCAGGAATCTGAGACAGGCCATGATTTGCGCTCCAGCCGTGATCTACTCAAGCAGCACAGACAACTGGAAAATGAGACACATGAGCTGGCAGAGAAAATGAACTCTATTGTATCTCATGCAAGAAAAATGGCCACCAATCACTTTGACTCCCAGAGGATTCTGGATGAAACACAGAAATACCTCAAGAGGTGAGGTGTCACTCTCTTTTTGTCTCCATCCCTTGTGGAGACCAAAATAAAAAAAAAAAAAAAAAAAAAAANTGTTATGAAGCAGAGACTGAAAAAAAAAAAAGAGGAAAAAAAAAGGCATTTTTTTGTTCTACCTTCTAGAAAATGCCTTTCAGCTGATTAGATTTCAACCCATATCCAGGAACGATTTCTCCTCCCATTTGTATCACAACTGTGCTTTGATCTGCACCTGTACAGGTGCCTGTTGACCCACCTTAGCCTTTATTATTGGACCTTGCTCATTGTCTGCTACACTCCTCTTGTCTTTTGCTTACCCATGGGTTATCCACTGCTTTCTAAGAGGTACAGTGATCCACCATTCAGTAGTGACTAGTTCCTTAAAACATCACAGGACAAGCCTAGGACTTCAACAGTGTAGATCACTGTTCCTCTGCTGATGTTTAGTGTTATTGTATAAGTTTGCTTGCCCAAAGTATCTCTCTGGAGAAGGGATTCTTCTATATGCAACCAGAACTAACCATTGAAATTTCATTGCAAAGAAGTGTCCAATGTTTTCTAATCTTCACAGTGGTACCATAGTCTAATCCCCTTGGAAGAATCTGGGTAAAGCTTTGTTTTAACATATATTTAATGGGTGACCCTAGGTTTGAGTCTTTGCAAGCACCTCTTGATGAGAGGCGTAAGTTGCTGGAAGCTGCTGTGGATCTCTATGAGTTCTACCATTATCATGACATGGAACTGAACTGGATTAATGAGCGATTGCCTATTGCCCATTCTACCAACTATGGAAAGTCCTTGGATGTGGCTCAAAGCCTGTTGCAAAAACACAAGGTAACTTATTTAATCAAGTGTATTGTAGAATGTTGGTTCATTGCATTTCACCTCAGCCTGCAAACCACCACCTGCACAATTGTCCTTTCCCTTCAGGAAGACTATTGCAAGTAAAATATATTGCCACACTCTTCAGTGAGTACATTCACATATTCCAACACTAGCCAAGCTTAAGTGCTTTCAGTGGATTGAGACAAGTCAGCAATGTGGTGATGATTTTCAGAGCAAACATGAAAGTCCTGTGGGAGGTATTATTATTTTGAAAAAATTTTATCGTCTTACCATTAAAAATGGAGAAAAAGCTAGTGTACCTCACACTAAATAGGAGAAACAAGGTTTTGGGGGTTTGACTTGAATGTTTTACTGTTATATGCTCATCCAATTTTGGTTCTATGCTTACTGCTTTATTATATATGCAGTCTAGAGGTATGTGCATGCTAGATTCTCTAGGAGAGCACTTAACAGCCATTTAATGTTTATTTTAGTTCTCTACTACTTGTAAAATGGCTTGATCAAGCCACCATAAATATATTTATAAAGACAAGTAAATGCTGATTTCTGGAGAGTGTGATTCTTTGTAGCAGTTCCCCACAACCAGAGGGGCACCTCGGAGCTGTCCTGCACAACAGGCAGCACTGGATTTTGCAGCAGCTGGGTTGTAAATTCCCCAAGAATGGTTCTAAAACTAGTGAGAAGGCTTTATGGAGCAGGACTCTAATGGTTTTCATGGTACTGTTGACAATGTCTGTCTTCCTGTCATCCTAAAATCCATTTATCTTCTGCCATATTTTGTTTTCCCATTAGCAGCTCAACATGCTTTTCTATATCTCCCAGCTTCGTGTCTCATCCCTTGTACTGCTCTATCTCCCACCCCCAGCTGCGGGGCAGAGGAAGGGGCAGAACCAGGCCAGAGCACGAGGCTGAGGTCTTCAATGAGTAATGCTGAGTGTGTAGGGAAGTTAGGGGATGTCTGCTACTGCCTTACAGACTCATGTCTCCTCCCTTAATGGCAGCACCAAGAGCAGAGTATTATAGAAGCGGGGCTAGGACCAGTGGCTGCGGCTGCAACTGTTGCAGAGACAGCTGTTTTGTCCACTGCCAATACTCTGACCACTGTCACCAGCTGGCAGTTTTGTTTAGGATTAGAAGCACACAGAATTTCTTTGTCCTCACATACCCTCCCTTTATTCCTATTTTTAATTTTATCTCTTTCCCAGGAACTGCAGGCAGAAGTGAATGCCCACAAACAACAAGTCCAGCGGGTCCTGGATAAAGGAGAGACAATGGTTGTAGGCCAGCATCCATCAGCTCAGAAAATAAGTGAGAAATGCCAGGAGCTCATGACTGCCTGGCAGGGCTTGGAGAAGGCCTGTGAGGAAAGGATGAAGCATCTGCAGCACTCAGTTGGCTTCCAGGAGGTACAAATTGCAGCAAAGTGCTTACACAGTAGCTTCTTCAGACAAACAAGAGGACCGAAATTTTAAAGTGAATAAAAAATCAGCTTTGCTGAGACTAGTATTCACTTCAGTTGCTTCAGACTGGACTCATGGGAATGGCAGGCTGGGTTGCATAGCTGAATGCAGCCCACAGTCTAGATCTGCTGCTCAAGAGGTTTGCCTTGGACTCTGTACCTGTTCCTTATGGTTGTGTGTAGAACACACATTTCTCCTAGTAGTAGGTCATTTCTCAATATTTTTATAAAGCCTGAGGCTTTGACTTAAGTAATGCAATGGATCTTGAACTGGCCCTTCATACTGGAGAATTATGACAAAGAAATCAGAGAAGATGGGATCTTTTGTGCCATCCAGTCTTTGCCTGATCCAGGCAACAACAAATGATAACTGGGAAGTTCATAACACTCTTTCACTGTCAGAGCAAGTTAGGATTTTTGGCCCTATTATTTTCACCAGGATATTGGACCATTATGTTAGCTTGTTTAAAAAGAAAAAAATATGTTGCATGCAAATATTTATCTCAATAATCCAAACTTTCTTTCATCAGTTGGTCACGTAGGAGTGCAGTTCTTCAAATAACATATGCAGTTCTGTAGACATAAACAGCATTTGCACAGGCCCACTTAAAGTATGTTCCCTGGGGAATTTAGTCATCTGGCTGTTACTTATTCCATCTATAAAAACATCTGTTTATACTATTGGCTTTATGAAGCCTGATTTTTATCGATGACTTGACCTTCTCGGGAAAGGGAAAGGAGAAAAGTCACAGTGCTATTATACAGTTAGTTCCTATCCTTAGTAAATAAGGTAAAGGAAGATTAAAGTTAAATATAGTGATGTTAAGAAAGAGCATTGAGACAACTTGAAACTTACTGCTTTGATGCCTGGAGAAGACCTCAGTTATCCTGCACTGAAGTCTTCGGTCTATGGCCTCCTTCACTTTTGTATGATTTTACAGAACAGTGTGGAATGGTAATTCCATAGGATTAAATATTCTTTATTTGTTATTTAATAAAACATCACAGTACACCCTCCTTTTAGAATTTATTAGGTAAAAATAATTGAAAGTTGATGTAATAACTAATTTGCTTTCTCTTTAACTGATAGTTTTTAATGAATACTTCAGACCTGGAGGCTTGGATAGCAGAAAAACGTCCACTTGTGACAAGCAAGGACTATGGTAAGGATGAAGATGGAACGTTGAAACTCCTCAAGAAACATAAGGTATTTCTGTGCTTATATTCTTGTACTCTGGCCTGATCTTCTGGTCTCTCTGTGGTTGCAAAATTTTCTGTCTCATTGGTACTTAAGTGTCCAGCCATCTATAAGTTATTTCACATTGATGTGTGTCTGCATGTGAATGGGCTGATAGAAGAGATCAGTACAGCTTACTAATATGGTTGGAAAAAAATTTAGTTTGGGGAAAAAGGAGAATAGTGAATATTCTCAGCTTATTTTTCTGAGGCCTGAACTGACTGCAATCTGATGTCTGCTTTTCAGTCTCAACAGGTACATGCAGAAGCCTTATTTATTTATTTTTCCTAGAATCAAAGATACAGAGAGAGTATTATTCTAGGAATACTTTTATGTGCCTAATAATGCAATAGGAATTTCTAATAGTCTTTGTTCACCTGATTTGTTTGAATTTATGTACACTTATTTTTTTCAAAAAAAATATTGCTAGCAAACAATCTAAAATTGATCAAGTCTTGGAAACATCACATGGTTCCAGAAAGTTTTTCTCCTGTTTTAACATGTCAATGCCTACACCATTGGCTGGTACAAAAGTTTAAACAGTGCGTATCTTGGAAAACTGTTTCTCAGTCCACTCTTCTCTCTGCCAGGCACTGGAGCATGAGATTGCCATTTACCAAAGTCTGATGAAAGAACTGAGTGAAAGTGCCCAAACTCTTCCTCTTGTGGGCTCCATCCAGTATGTTGAGGTTGATGCACCAAAGGAACAAGTTCATTTAAGACTCCAGGAGCTGCAGGAGCTAGCAGCAGCGAGGTATAGACTGGAACTACCCCTTGGGTCCTGGGTTTGATTCAAAGCCCACTGAAGTCAGTAAAGTTTAACTCCAGTTACCTCACTGGGATTTAGAACATATCCATTATCTCTTCCTTTTTTCAGTTGTATTTAGGAAATTGCTTGTTTCTCTATTATAATTCTGTGTACCTATGTGCTTTTCATTATTACTAAGCAAGAATTCTACATTTTGTTCAGGGAGTTTTGCTACGTATTAAGGATTTGAAGCCCCCAGATTTCCTCTTTACTCTTCTTCATTGTCTTGTAAAGTGACTTGATGTTGGATTCTGACTTGCCTTTTTGATATTTGGAGTCTGCTATGAAAAGGAAAAAAAAAACCCTTTTTGAAAGGTTTCCTTAATGCCTGAGAACTAATTAATTACATAGCAAAAGGGAGATAATTACAGTTGTGCTTATCTGTAAAACCAGAGGCTGTGCTAGTATAGGAAGAGGTTTATTCTTAAATAAGTTGTTTATTTTTCATTTAACTTTCTTTCTGTTATTGTTAGTGTAAGATATTTGCAACATGATGGTTTACTTGTACACAGAGTTTTTAAACACTTCTGGTTTGTTGTCAGGACAGAAAAAAATATCTGAAGAGTTTAGGTTTTTCCTCCACAAAAATTTCCCAGAAATTTTGTGAAATTTGTAAAGGAATGGAGCTCTGGAAGTAGAATAACAAATAACTGAGTCTGAATATTGGAATAATAAAGCCTAGAGGAAATGCTGATATTTCATCTTTTCTTTTTATTCTTGTTTAAAACACATTAATAGAAAATATTGTGAATGAAAAGCCCAGCAAAAAGAAATATTCAGTCTAGAAATATCAAAGCGCTTGTATGCATTGAACATAGAAATGTTTTGTGTTCATGCATGCTTGATGTTAACTGGGGTCTCATGGTGCCTTATTGGTGCTCTAGTTTGTACCTCTGATCTGCATTTCCCTTGGCAGGCTTCTCAGCAGGCTGCATCTCCTGTGATGAGTGTTTGTGATTCAAACAGTGAAGCCAGGTTCATCTTTCCTGGAATATTTGCACAATGGCAAGGCACTGTTATCAGCTTGAAAACTGGTGTTTTCTTTACTGCGGAAGGACAGTAATAAGTCAGGCTGTATTATAAGACACTCTAGATGATGAGAAATACACATCAGGTTGCAGCCATTTTGCTGAACAGGTGATATGAACAGAATTGCATAAAATGGCTTTCATAGCATTTGCCTTCCTGATGCACCATCATCAGGTAGAAAAATTTCCTTCTCATTTCTGTAAGTACTATAATTATTTTGAGAAAGACAAATCAGGACAGGTCTGGGAAAAAAACAAAAGGGTATTCTCATGGGAACAGAAAAAAACAACCAACCAACACATCCTCCTC
>VZRU01012933.1:70179-170282 GCA_013398155.1 Pedionomus torquatus
AAAACAAAAAACCAAACACCGAAGAAAACTGATTAAACAGAAAACCAGGGAGAGCACTCAACTAGGCACGGTGCTTTTCTGGAAAACTTGGCCAATAAGTCTAACTGGCTGACAACTGCCATCTCATAAACATAATTTCCAATCTTGAGAAATAAAGTCAGCTTTCATGAAAAAGAACAAGTCTTTGGTGAGAGGTTTTGGAGATTACTTGGAAGAAAGTTACTGATTGCCTTCCTCTTGTGTTCCCTTGGTCTAATTGTATTATCATGTCTCCTTCTCCCAACAGAGGGAAGAAACTGGACGAGACTCTTATCTTGCATGAGTTTCTACGAGAATATGAAGATCTGCAAGACTGGATCACTCAGCAGAAACAAACAGCTGGCTCTGAAGACTATGGAAATGATTATGCTCATGTCTTGGTGAGTTTTTCGAGTAACAGATCAAAAATCAACCAAACTGTATGCAGTTAGACTGTAAAGGGATTCTAAGGTTGTCCTTGAAATCTTATAAGATGAAGTAAGAAATAAGTATAAACTAGGAAAAAGGAAAAGGGTAAAGAGTGGGTGGGAAGGATTGACTCGTTATGACAGGCAGGCAGCATTCCTAACACTTGCATCCTGTTACTATGGGGGCTGAACTGCGTGAAACAACTACATGCTAAAATGTCTACACCTTCAGAGAACAACTCCTTTCTGTTTTTAATAACTAGATATTTCACTGTGGTGTCCATTAAGGATTTTTTTAATCACAAATGTTGATGTGTGGACATCTACAGCTGTTCTTCTTCACATGACACAGAAACTAATCTAATGTCAGCCTATTAGAAATCAATAGCCATTCAGAATCCTCATTTTTGTAATTTATTTCAAAATATTTTATGTCCTAAATCTTAAAATAGGACTGCGTTATTCAGTAGTAGTACCGAATATACATTTGCATTCGTGAAGTGAAAACATATAATTTAATAATTGAAATTCATTATACATTGGATTTTTGTTTCTATCCTTGGTAATAGTGTTTCTGCCTCCCATCTGCATCACAAACCTCATGTTTAGCTAATAGTTTGTAGCTCCTCATGGTCTTCTGGAAGTAAAATCCAGTCATTCATTGAAGTTTCTTCATCTCCAAATGTGATAAGCTTATTACCTGTCTTTTGGCTGTGCTCTGATAGCTGGGCAGGTATGTTTGGGAAAAGAGAGCACTCCAAATACCTTTTTTTTGTTATTGTTTTTCCTTCAAAAGCAACTTTGTGCCAAGTATGACACATTCCGACACCAGTTGGAAGGAGCTGGGAAAAGAGTTGTGGATTGCCAGCAGCTGGCAGACAACTTGCTGAACAGTGGGCATTCTGAGTCCCGGGAAATTCGGCAGAAGCAGAAAGAGCTAAGGTAGGAGGTTGTGTTACCCCTATAATGCTTTGTTCTTTCAATTCACTCTTGAGGATGAGGAAGTGAGAAGGAGTTAGAAAAGGATAAGGCATGTCCTCCCAATTCTCTAATTGGAAAACATGTAGTTTGCTCACTGGAACAGAACTGCTGCAATGCCTCATTTGAAAACAGACAACAGTAATGCAGACATTGTCTGCTTGCTGGTTTGGCTTCTTGTAAATTGCATCAGGGGTGCTTTACAAGCAAGGGGTAAATGAACTTCCTTTGGCCTTTGAAACAGGATCACTTAACTGAAAGGCTAGAAGTTTGGTTGCTCCTTTATTGCTTCTGATTTTTGAGTTTGAATCCCATGACTGCTCTGCAGAACAGCATTGAGATCTGAGCTTCTTGTGTGTGGCATCAGTCCAAACTGGCTCAAAAGAGAAGCATGAAGGGATAGTAGGGTCTTTCTCAGGTCCAGGTCCTGTATATAAAAGTAAAAGGAGGTCTTCTTTTCATTCTTTCTCAGACTGTTCATCTCCTTTACGCCTAGTTTGAATGTTTTACATGTTTCTTTTTCCTGTCCTCCCTTGTAGGAACTCCTGGGAAGAGCTGCTGGAAATTACCAGATTACGAGGTGAGCGGCTGAGAGATGCTGAGGTGATTCACAAGTGTTTCCAAGATCTGACAGATGCTCTGGCCCATATTGAGGTAAAAAAATAACGGGAAAGCCTCATATAATGAGAACTTCGTTTCAGTTTAATTTGTGGAGTATTCTTATGATTCTCAGCATGCTTACTGCTGACCTCTAAAAAAAATTTCAGTAAAAAAACCATTTGGTTATTCACATTGTTAAAAAGAAGAAATCCTGGGTAGTGCTTAGTTGTCAGATTGGTCAGTTTATGAGAATCTTTGGTGAGACCAGGTGTGGCTAGAGTTGCTGATATGTGGAATAAGCTGAGAAGACCAGAGCTTGAACCAAATTGTCTCACAGTGCAATGCATAGTGTAGTGTTGTTTGCAGTCATCAGGCCTGACTATGAAACTGTTTATTGCCTCACTGTGGTTCTTCTTTGTACACTGTTGTAGCTTTATCTGCTGAAGAAAGAACTGTCTTGTGACAAAGGGATTTGTCTGGATTACAGTGACCATTAGCCTGGAAGGTTGTCAGGCAATCGTGTGACCTGATGTGAAAGTTGAGCCAAAAATCCTTTTCTCTCATTTCAGTGCCCACTACTGGCAATGATTTCAAACAGCCCCAGTGTGAAAACTGTGGGGAAAAATGTTCAGGCTTCTGTTCTATCTAAACATCTTGAACAATTTCACAGAGAAACCACATCCTTGCTCTAATGAGAGGTGTGGTTTCCCTAATACAAATTCATACAGGAGGAAGCAATCCAACACAGCTTGCACTGTTTGCAAGGCAACAGAGCTTTGTTATGTGTGGTAGATTTTCTACTTGCTTGTGCTGACAGAGGCTGCCTTATTCAACTATTATTCCTGTTTTCTTTTGCTGTTGTGAATGGAAAATGAAATGACACGGTATTTCACTATATACCAGCTGGGATTTTCAGAACCTGGTACATATTTAACTTCAGTGATGAAGAAGTTAAATCTATGGCAGTGACAAGTGGTCATTCAGAAACACTTCACAGACCAGCTGTTGGTTTATCCCCATGCTGAGTTTGACCCAGGCAAACACGCTCTTTTTGCATAGCATCTTATTAATAAGCTTCTCTGCTGAGTGGGAGGGCAATTCATTCAGGAAAGCTTTCTCTGATTTCTTCCTTCTAGGAGAAGTCCAAAAGTATTCCAGATGATGTTGCTAAGGACATGAGAGGTGTGCAAACCCAGCTCCGAAACCATGTGGCCCTGGAGCATGAGCTCTCTGGGAATGAGCAACAGGTAATGAAAAGTCATTTGTGGTCTTTCGTGCGTGGCCAAAATTCAAGTTTTCAAGACAACCATGATAATAATTTGGTATTGTGGACCAAATTGTTACAGGCTCTCTGTGAGACCCTGGAAGTTTGTAAGGATCTTCCTTAGTCTTCTGATTATTTAGTATGTTCAAGGTTTGATGGCAATGATAAAGTATGTATTTTAAAATCTTAGAAGGAAGGGACACATTATAATGAGCACTGACTATTGAAGTGATTCACAGGGATATTTTTGATCACTGCTAGAAATGTATGATTATGCCAGGATTTATGATGCATTTAACCCCCTTCAAAATGTTAAGTGTGAATATAAGGAAAGCTCTAGAATCTTTTTTGTATGCAAAGAAATGGAATATTCATTGAACACAACATGCACTGATTACATACAGAGAATTGTAGAAGGAAGAATGGGGTGGCAGTCTGGAATTTTCAACAAGTTTAGAGGGGCAGGAGTTAGGCTGTGAGAAGAAAGGTCTCATTATACTGACTCGTGAAAAAATTCAGCTCATGAAAACAGCTGTTGTTTAGAAAACTTCCTTGTATATAGGAGATTTGCTTAGCTTCAATTAGACGAATAAAACTAGTATGAGTTTTCTCTTCATCCCTTCACTTAGTAAATGTAAGGGTATAGCTAAAAGAGCACGTGTTATATTGAGATGACTGAAGTAGTTATCCCAGTATCACCTATGAGTGGCCTCACATCTTGGCCTTGTGGCTGATAATACTAGAATTGAACGCACCAGCTGCTTGTTACTTTTGAAGGTAAAAGAGCATGAGATACGCATGAAGAGAATGTAGGCACAGTTAATCTATATGGTCGCTGGTGAAAACAAGGTATGTTTCACAGTTATTTGCATTGCTTATGTAATAAATGATACAGTGAAAAGGAGAAACAAAATCTGCCTGCCTATTTGAAAAAACACCATTGTGATGAGCCTTTGTGAACACTGGATGTCACTGTTACTCCATAGAACTGAAATTAGGGAAGCTTTTGTTAAGCACGAGAAAAGTTAGGTCAGAAAATGTTGCTTGAACTGTAGTTTCATGTCCAATTAACACAGACCGTATCATAACTTCTCTGACATTAGCTCTGTGACTATGTCATTCCTACCCTTTTCTTTCATCCCTACATATAGCTGCAGGAGCTGATCCACTCTGCAGATCACGTGTTGATCCATTGCTCAAAGAAGCAGGTGGAAGACCTGAAAGCAAAGCAGCAGGCGGTAGTGACCAACTGGAAGGCCCTGAAGTCTAAAGTGGAACTGCGCAAGAAATTTCTGGAACAAGCATACAGGCTTTACCAATTTCAGGCAAATGTAAGCACTTCTGCCTTCTTTCCGTTGTTACACAGGGGAAAGCTGCTTTTTAGTGTGTGTGAATCATAGGTGTACTTCTGAGCTGCAAAGGTTAATGTAAAAGGTTACAGGTGCTATCTCTGTTGTTAAACAAGTATTTAAATGATTGCAGCTATTTAGAAAGGTATTAGAAGATAAAGATATTTTACCTTCTGTAGGAAGGGAAGCTTGTTTCCAACAGTATGTGGGATAATTGGTAGTTTTCAAAAATGGTCATCATTTTGCATGAGTAGCAGTGGTCTTTTCAAAGACTCTGCAATTCCCACTGGGTAAGAGTGATAAAACTAGATAGTAGACTCACGTTTATCATTTTAGCCATTTATAATGGCTAAAAGTTTGTGTTCTCTCTCTCTCTCTCTCAGTGTATGCATTAACCCACAGTTCATTCCATTCAAGGAATGTGTCAAATACAAGTCTCTGGTCTTTGAAGTAACCTCTCCAGTTGCTTAAATGCAGTGACATGCATATATTAGCATAGTATCATCATCTACAATGTACAGTAGTTTTCTCTCCAAAGAACTCAGTAGGTCACTGAGCTGTGATTTGCCACAGAATATTTTGCAAATGTCAGCACTCTCAGTGAAGACACTTGAGTGACATCACTGCAAATTAGTAGATTATTGCTTGAAGCACTACATTACTTGGCACAAGAGTCCCCCCTTTAATCATAAAGAAAGTTGTTAATGTAGACTTCTAGAGTACCTTTAAGATTATTTGAATTCTTGAATTGTTCCAGGTGTAACTTCAGTGTCAACTAAAGATACTTCTGGTAGTTCCCATTTTGTTTCCTTGTTGGCTGGGAAGCAGAGAATATCTAGGATATGCTCACTTGGAAAAAACCTTCCCACATGTTTGTCTTTAGGTTGTGAGCTGGGATCAAAACCACAGTAGAGCATACATCCTGCTTTTTTGTTAGCATGAGACACTTCTGCACATTAGGCCTATTCATTTTAAGTCTGTTAAAAGTGTTCAAACCAGCATTATGTGTCATATTTCATTCAAAAATACATTGTACAGTTAGAGATGTTTATGGCACTTTGTTTTTTGAGAGTTAGTTTGGTTTTTAATTATTAAGAATCCATTATCTTGTGCAGAATTGTTAATGGGGAAATAAAATTAATTAGAGTTTTACTTAAGGAAAATTAGAGTGCTTCTACTGATGTACGTGAAATGTTTATTTGTCCACTGCCTTTCTGACAGATATCTAGGAATGATAGTAAGAACAACACAATCTTCTATTATATATACTTCTAAAATATATTAGATTCTGGAACTCTTCAGCCTGAAGGGATCTTCATCGGGAGATAGTCATGATGGATTTATCCATTAAAACATAGTCTCTCAGAGCTCACTTTGTTATTGATTTCTTTCATAACTTAAATCGTAAATTTAATTATTTACTTCAGATAGAAAATGTCCTGTTGGTGGAACTGCTTTTTTCTTTTTTTCTTTTTTTCTTTTTTTTTTCATGTAGTCATACAAAATACCTTTGGTCTGAAATTGATCTGAAATCTATAATGCATCCTGTGATCTGAATGGCAAATCTGTAGCCCATTTCTTACTCTGGCACTATGCCCTTTTGTCTGTTTTGGTGAATTTACAAGCAACAAAACCTTAAAAATGTATAAACCTGTTAGTGCTTAATAGAGAGGGCTACACAGTTATAAAGATGCTTCCTCAACATCATAAAACAAAATAACAAAGCCAAGTGACTATTCTCAGTGACATGCTTAGATGGGGTAATGCCTCAGGCATCTCTCTGTCTCTTTCATGTCTCTGACATGTATCCCCAAACCTCTCAATTTTCACCTCCTTTCCCAACAATAATTCCTGAAAAAGTAAAGAGCTAGTTCTGCAAATTCAGTAATCTCGTCCTTCTGCCCAGATGGGACAAGAAAGGGTTATACAGCCATATTTAATGACTGTAACAATCTCAGTACCTCTAGGGTAAGTTAGAGCAGCTTTACTGCAGAATATCCCCCAAAATGCTGAATGCAGAGAGACAACGTTGCTCCCTTTCCTCTTTCAGCCACACCAAGAGGTCTACAAACTTAACGTTTGTCACAGCTGCTCAGTGTACATTTTTCATTAGTATTATTCATGTGCAGTCCATGGGGCTTTTTCATCATGAAATTATATGTAGAAGATGTGAAACAAAACCAAATTGTCCCTCCACAAAATAAGAATTCTGCACAATCAGCTGGTGTATCTGCTTGTATCCCATCAAGTATGATTTTAGTCTGATTAAACAATGGAGCTGGCTCCAACTTACAACACACAGGAACAGCAGAGGGCTCCAAATCTTCCAAGAAACTCTGTCAAGGGAGAGGAATTTAGACATACACTCAAAAGGTTTCTGAATGGTTTGAGATTCTTGTTAAGACATTTCTGCTAGGATCTGCATGTAGATCAGTCAGGCTCTGTTTAGGAGCTTAGGATTTCGCTGCAGACTGATGCCAGACTGTCCTTAGATATTGCTGGCAGTGGCAGTCCAATAATGTATTACTGGCTCTTGAATTGTTCCATTGCATTAAATATCCTTGAATTTATGGATTTCTCCTAGTGCTTAGCTTAAAATCTCAGGAAGTCTTAGACATTTGCAGTGCCAAAAGCAATGTCAGTGTCTATCTACAGTGACACTGAGCTGTGTCTGAATTAGTTCTGCAAATCAAAATGATGCCAACACGTGCACTATGTGGGCCCCTTTAAAAAGACCACAATCCTTTTAAAGAGGTATTTAGTAGCTGTGTTCACTAGCTTTATGAAAAGACTATGTTATCTTTAAAGCCTAAACTCTTCAGACCCCAAACTGGCCATTTTCAACTTTGTGGTGCTTTTCTGAAACTATTTTTTCCTGGCCAGATGGTTTTCCAAGCCAGCTTTGAGCTGTACAAAATTTTCATGATAGGGATAAAAATCCATGGGTAAAATGGAAAAGGCCAGAAGCAATTTCCATTACATAGTTGCCTTCAATGGAAAAGCCAGCAACCATTCACAAGAGAAATTTTTCAGGAAAAGAGCACTTTTCTTCAGCACTTATTATACATAACGGTCTTTTAAAATACACTTAAAAACTAAAAGACCTTTTACCACATGAGAATTTAATCAACTAATCCAAACACAATTAAACTATTACAAAAATTAATTAATCATCCAATAGGATCGCTAGTACAGTCCCATGCAGTCTTAGTTTCTACCAACTGACACATAAGGGCACAACACCTATTACAGATTCAAATGAGATGCCTAAAGTAAGTGGACTGGTGAAGGTGTAGAATCAAGTGCAGAGAAAGACAAGCAGAAAACATTAAATTATTTTTACTTACTCAAGTCTTTTCAGGCCCAATCAGAAAACACTTCTGAGATTTTTTTAAGATCTTTTTTTTGCTCATAATTGCCTCAGCTGAATGTTGTGGACGTTTTAATATATTGTAAATATGTTTATCAGTTCATCAGATTTTGAAAGTAAACTAGCGTTACATCTTTATTCCTTCCAGAATTTCTGTGCCAACATAGTTCCGCAAACCGGGAGCTTAATCTTGCATACCTCATATGCTTAAGCATTTTTTTCTCAACTGTGATTTGCCTTTATTCTGCCTCTATTAGAGTGAGTTCATCTGTTTTTCACCTGAAAATTCTCACTCTCATATTAGAATATGTGTGCAGCATAAGTTCCGAATAGACTTGTATTAGCCAAAGATGTGTCACAGAAAAATCGGCTGATACTATTTTATCCTCTGTGAAAGAATAACACCATAAAACACTTAAAGAATGATAGACTAAAGGGCAATAAATTGTATAATTTCATATCACATTGATGTGATATGATGCAGTTCGAATATGGTGTTATAAAACATCTATGATTTAACACAGTATGTAGAAAATCCTATGGTCATGTCATCCAGTCTTATTAAAACTCATAGGAGCACTCTAAGCCCTAATGACATATTTTCTTTCTTACCTCTGATTTTTTTTTTTACTTATTATTTCCTTAAAGAACCCAAGCTTGAGCTCTAACCTCAACTTTCACATTTTCTTGGATTTCAGGTTTGGGACTATTTCTCATGGGCAGCAGAAATTATAAGGGAAATGAGAGCCAAGGAGACTATTCGGGACATATCTACCAGTAGCCTTAGACTTACCCAGCATCAACAGCTACTGGCAGAGATTGAAGCACGAGAAGAGAAGTATAATCATGTTGTACAGCAAGGACAGTCACTCTTGCAAGATGAGGAAACAGGATCAAAAGAGGTAACTGAAACTCAACTGAACTCAAAATAAAAAACTAAACTGAACTAAATGAGTTCAGTCACAACATTGAGGTACTCAACACCAGTGTAACTATCATTATGTACTGTATCACACCATAAGCATACAAATGGGTGTGTAGACTCACACATAGCCATATGCATGACCTATGTTTGCCTCAGTGTGCTGTCTAGCTTGGGCACGAAACCATCAGTTCCATTTCCTACCTCAGCAGCAGATGAGTGCTGGCATCTCCTGAGGGCCTGCTGCGGCAAAGCTGGACTTGTTTGAGAAGTTGCTATGTTCTGAGCAGTGTAGATAATTCTACCCATTTCCCAAACTGGGTTTCCATACAAATATTAGTCTTCACATTACAGTGCTGTATCCATACCGGACCAGGCTGGACATAAACCTGTCAACCAAAGAATAAAAACAAACACATGAAAGATTTTAAAGATTGATTGAAACATTTTCTGTAGTAGTGACTTATGCTGGTATATTTAACTCACTGGAAATGAAAGATAGAAATAAAAATGTCAGTTTACCCAAGTTGAATAGCTTCTAAGATTCTCACAGCATTTTATCTTCTCCAGTACCTACTGGTTTACTTATGCCCTGAGAATTCATGTCTCTTGACTATCTTCAGAAAACTGCAGAGTTCACACAAATTACTCTCCCTTCTGACTGAAATTTAGTTGAATATTGCAATGTATTACTATAGTAACTACAAATCTTTGATTGTAAAGTCCTTTGCCTGTAGAAAAATGTGGGGAAAATTCATTTATAGAAGGCCTGTAGATATACAGAGTTTGGAAGCTGAAATAACATGAAGTCTAACATTGAGGCATGTATTCTCTGACTAGGACAATGTGCTATTTGATAATTTATTTAAGTATCACAACTTGAAGTGCTATAATGGCACCATTATCACTAAAACTAATGGAGAATTAGTACTTGATTCTCGTAGGTACACTTGAGAAACAGTTCCCTACCTTTGCTCTTGCCTTGGACTGTTATATATGCTGTGGGAAGTGCTCCTCCATTCGGGAAATAAGGCACCTTTGATTATCTCTCTGCCCAAATATAAGTGTTAGAAATTGGTTTATTTCTTTCTGTTTGATAATTTTGTTGCAATGTAAGGGACTTATCCACCACTGCATTTAATCCTTTCTCCTCCCACCTTGCTATGGTCCATGGGGTATGGACCCATGAGCAAAATGAGATTTCCATTGAAAATTTTGTTCAGATTGAGCAGAAGCTACATTCTCTGTTGGAAGAGAAGGAAAATGTATACAGTGAATGGAAACAAAAGAAGGAATGGCTGGAGAAAATACACCAAGAACAAATGTTCTACAAGGATTGGGATCACCTGGACATGCTCCTGAATTCACAGGAGGTATGTGAATTATAAACTTGAAATAAGCAGTTACACTCTTCAAGCCTTTGAACTCTTCCAAATTAAAAGGGGCATTACCATCACCAACAACTTAAAATCCTCAGGTCTGTTTATAGACAAGACACTCTTCTTACTGGTATTGTTTGCATTGTGGTATCACTTGGAGGCTATAGCAGTGCACAAGACCCCTCCTTTCTTATGGGGCTTGGGTGCAGAACCAGAAAGAAAAGGTGATCCCTGCCTGAAAGATCATTTTTGCAAATAAACGTATGAGCTAACACATAAGAGTAACAACAGAAGAGGGAGACAGCAGTCCAGCATTAGATGGCTTTACAAACAGATTGCAGCATACCGGCTGCTTAACCACTAGCAAATTGTTTTGTAGACTTTAGAGAGAGGAGAATATAGAGGGTTTGAAGGAGGACAGGGAGGTTACTTTGGAGGTGTTGCTGGAAACCTCAGCCTGGGCTGAGGGTTAGTGCTGGGGTAACAGAACTAGCGGAAAATGAATGCTGGCATTGTGAGTTAATCCAGGAAAAAGAATTGACTTCTCAGTTTTGCAAGGGATTTGATAACAGTGTGGAGAACAACAAGAGAATTTGGTGGTAAGGAATATTACAAAAAAAAGTTTTCTCATGAAAAAAAGAGGGCTGATGCAGTTAATGCCAATAGGCATCCAGAATGTTCATATTACTATAATTTTGCAGCTCTTGAAATGTATTTTTTTTACAAGTATTAAATTGCATTTTGTCTTTCTTACACTTTCCTGGATTCTTGGAACTATTTAAAAAGATTCCAGCTTGAGGTATGACATTTGCTATTATAAAACTTAGTGGAGAATACAGGAGTCTTTTCCAGCCACTCTGTGCAAATTAATGGGTTGTAAGATTGCTGTAACTGTGCTAAGACTTGACATAAAAACCACATCAATGGGTTGGTTGAAGGTTGCCAAACAGAAGGGTTGAAGAAAAGTTGAAGGAGGTTGTACCACTGGCTGATTTCTTATTAAGGAAAAACAATTCTCAGTTCTCCAAGACCACTTGCAGCATAATATAATGACTCTCAGTTTGTGCTGAGCTCTGTTTTCCACCAGTGCTCTGCCACTGGCCCTAAATCTTCTGGAAAACTGACCCTGAGCAGTGTCATACAGTGATACTTAATCTTTTGGGACACATGGATTTAAAGCTACTTATTCCCTGAAGGAAATGCATATCTTCATAATTCCCTACAGTTGGCAGCCTTGGCAAGTATGGCCTGCATTCTGAGTTTGTGAAATTAAGAGAATTTCACCTAGGTTCAAGCTTCTGAAGTTAACTGTTTCATAGTTCTGCTTGGTACAAATGTTTATTTGTTGCTTAATTAGTAAATGCCACGATTTGCATTATATGTCTCAAGTCCCTAGCAACAAGTGTTATATCACTGCCAAGCTCTTGCATGGGGAGCACCATCAAGGAAAAATATAAACTCTTCAAAATTTTGGGCAGTGTATTCTTTCTCTTTTTGTGAAATGTAGATCAGCTGACATGCAGAGGCACTGTGACTATGACTGTGACTTCTGCTTTGCTGTATGTGCTTCAGAGGTAAATATGTATGAAGGTACTATGGGTTAGTTTTCTTTCTTGCCCCTCAGTCTTGAGTCCTGGTTGCAAAACACTATATTATTCTTACATTAAAGGGGTTGCACCTGGCAATTTCAGTGTGCCCCCAACACATTCTGCACAGGTAGACTGTATCGCACATTACTTCTTTATTCAGAAGAATTTACTGTTTCCCTGTCCTGTGAAGTAGCCTTCTCTTCTCCAGGCCACAACCCCAACTCTCTCAGCCTGTCTTCACAGGAGACGTTTTCCAGCCCTCTGGTCACCCTCATGGCCCTCCTCTGGACCTGTTGCAACAGGTCCATGGCCTTTTTACATTTGGTCTCTGGAGCTGGATGTACTTCAAGCGGGGTCTCACAAGACTGGAGAGTAGAAGGGCAGAAGAAATGGCAACATTGTTCCAATTCTTCTTTGGCTAGATTTCCTGTATTCCCAGAATATCCACTATTTCATTTATTCTCTTGTCTCTAAATGTGATCATACTTCAAACAGGTTATTCCTGTGCTGCAGGACTCCCATCTAGGTGAGGGAGAAACAGCAAGAACCACAAAACTGTGTTTTGCAGTTTTCTCCATCTGTCATGTGAGTTAGTATATATAATTTGAAAGTGAACTGAGGTTCCTTAGTCACTATTTGAATTTTACTTCTCTGCATTTGAAGAGCTATTAGAAGAAGAATCTGATCCCTGTGGATGGAACTCTGTTATTACAATATGGATTTAAAATGGCTGCATAGTGATGCTAGACTGCTCCCCAGGGGAACAGGCAGACAGGTAGGAAAGCAGTCCTTTCAAACGTGTTCTCAGAAAGTATTCAGCTATGACATCAATTGAAGTTTCCCTGTTCACTTTGCCAATGGGAATATTGTCATTTAGTGCTTTCAGAAAGGACAAAAGCAAACACACTTTCAAAAAAGATTTCTATCAGTCAAATACAAGCAATCTTCCACCCCTTGGTTTGAGGCAAGGCTCAGGCATGTGCATTTCACTCTGGATATCTGCAAAATATGTGTGTAAGAAAACAGATTCTGTCATCCCATAATTTTTTGATCCTACTTTACCAGTACTTCATCTGCCATAGACCAAGTCTCTCTGCCAGCAGCAAGGAACAGAGGAAGGAAGAAGTCAGCAGAGGACTGTTTTAAACTAAGAACTACTACTGAGAACTGCTCTCTCATTCGCTCTCTGTGCCAGTGTGTCGGGTTTGACTTTATGCCAGCATCTTATATTACAGACAAGTTATTTAAACCTTTGAAGGATTTCTTCAGAATTTAGTCTAGGATTGTTCTGAGCTAAAGAAAAATAGAGCACATGTGGAGAAAATTAAGAAAACGGGGTTTTTTGTTTTTGTTTTTGTTTTTTTGTTTTGTTTTGTTATGAATTCAGTTGTGCCATTGCATTGAACTGTTGTAGGAAACTCTCCTAAGTCCTGTGAACTGAAATCTTGCCATTTGGAGCACAGATGAGAAACAGATGAAAAAGAGATGGAAGAAAAAACCAGTCACTTTTGCTTTGAGCAGAAGCAGTGTCCAGTACTCTCTGCTCCGTTCTAACCTTTTCACGGCAGCAGATGCAGTGCTCAGGTTAGCTGCTTTCCTTTTCTTCACAGATGAAATAACAGCGAGTTCACAGGCTGTCTCTGGCAGGAGTCTTTGGCTCCCTCCTACTCTGCAGTCTCACTGTCAGAACACTCAGGGAGCAGAGCCTCATGCTCCATAATTTATCTTTCTGCCCATCCCACTCTCCTATCACTTTGCAGATGTGACAGGCGATGGTAGCAGTATTAGAAGAGCTGCGTGTTTTCCTTTTGAATGTGGATTTTTTTAGTTCATAATTTTTTTCTTGGAGAATGTTTATTCATCTCTCATTCCTGTGCTTCAGAGGAAGAATGGAAATTTCCAGTGCCAAAGGAAAAAGGATTAAGAGTTGGTTTTAAAAACAGGGGGAAAGGCAAGCTTCTGTGGCTTTTATTTTTGCATCGTTTAAGACTGAGCTTCAGCATGTCATTCAGGGACCGTTGCTGCAAACTTTCATCTGCAACCTATGTCTCCACTGCAGAAGTGATACTGTCTTCCAGCAGAATGACCCCACCTCCTCCTTTTGAATCTGCTGTGCAGGACAGGCCTTTTCAAAAGATGCCAGCATCAGCATGGCACCCTCCCACTGCTCAATCAGTTGCAGAGCTTGTTCGAGGAAATGCCAGCATGTCGCCAAGCAGTGTGCCTTCTGAAGCTTACTGTTCAAGGCTAGATGTCGTCCTGGCACACACAGACCAAAGGAAATGTTTCCGGAGTGCTCATCACCATGTCAGTCCTTCTGATGAGGCATCCAGTTGTTCCAGTCCTCTCAGGAACCCCTGGGCCCATGGATATGGGGGTTCTGGCATTTGGTCAACATCTGCATCTTACAGACAACATTCAGAAAGAGAAAAAAAGGTTCATCATATTTCTTCTGAAAAAAAAGATCCCTTGAAGCTTGCTGTATCTTTGCCCTCTGATGTCCTTTCCTGCAAAGCTCCAAGCTGGACATCACGCCTAGACGTTGATCTTTCTGCTGTTCCAGCTGTTTCTACGCTCCACAGTGAAAGTCTGCACATATCCCCAGGGCCTTGTGATTCTCTTCCACCCCAACAAGGCTATAGCCAATGCAATGTCCAAATGCCAGACCTGCATGCTTCAGTGAAGCTTTACATTTCAACTTGCAGCTTGACAATAAAGCCTTTTCGAGAAGATTCCCATGGAAGAAGTCATGCTCATTCAAGTCTGATTATGCCACAATTAGAGAAGGTGTCTGAAACTCCAACTGGTCTTTCAACAAGAGCCCAGAAAACAGCACAAGGCTTCTCTTCAGGTGGGTCTCCAGCCCTTCAAATCACAAGATTTCATGTGACTTCCTCTAAATATCCTGGTCTTCCCCAGCAAACTGTTTCCAGAGACATACGGCTGTCCCCATCTGTGCTGACTGGAACAGAAAAGTCAGCTACTGGGAATGAGGTCCCAACCAAGCATTTCAATCCAGAACTGATTGTCTTTCAGAACCGTGCTTCTTCTAGGCCTCAGTTTAGCAAGATTCCACGTGATGGTCTAACACCAGCTCACCACAACGTTTCCAAAATCACCCTGATACTTGCCACCCCTTGGACTTCTGTGCCTATCCAGGTGGTAAGAGAGTTTAGTAGAAGCCCAAGTCAAACAAACTTTATCAAAACAAATGATTCAGATATAGCTGGTCCACCATTTCACGCTGTGGAGATAGGGGCTGGCCTCTCTCTATCAGTAAATCAAATTTGCTGCTCAGGATTCCTTTCAAGCAATTGGGCAAGGTCTGGTTTGAGACCTTCCCAGGAAACATGCACTCTAAGAACTGCATGCCCTGACAACTTTTTGACAAACATACCAGCTCACATCACACCTACAACTCACCAAGACACAGAGAGTGCATTGTGTCCATCTATCGCTGTCAACATTGCATCCTTTGGATCTGGGAGGAGAGTGGTGAAGATTTCCGTGCCATTCTAGGAACATCTGCAAGCAGCAGTTTTAAGTCGTGTTAATCAAGCTATGTGGATTTCTTTTTGTATGCCTCCTGCCGTGTTCCCACTCCTTAGAGAAGACCTATGGGACAATCAGAAAGCACTATGTGTTCTGCTGTCACCGAGGCTGTAGCTACAGCTTGATCCATCCTAAACGAAGCTGGTCTGATCAAGCACTTAACAGTGCTTCATTTTAACCATTACAGTACTATTGTCAACATGACATGCTTAATGATACGCATGTGCTTACAGATTTTGCATAATTAGGCTGTAATTCCCTGCACTTTGAAGGATCAAGACTTCAGGGCCAAGAACTGGTTTTCTCCTCTCCTAGTTGGTCTGGGACCTGTGACAAATGTAGTTAATGTAGTTTTTCTTAGCTTTTTCTCCTTCACTGTTTTCCTTTCCTTACTTCTCAGGTTATGCTGTATTTCTAAATGGCTCACTTTTGGTATTGTAACTTTTAAAAGTAATACCTGTTTCAAAACCCCAACTATTGAAGTGTGTAGAAAGAAATCACCTTCCCCCTATCCCCCCCTCCTTAGACAAAGAAAGGTACCATCCTTTCCTGAGGGAAATGAGGGGAATTTAGTCTACACAATATCTCAATTTTGAATTTCCCAGCAAAGTTTCTAGCAGTGAAACTAGAGGGACTTAAAGATTAATTTAGACTGCCTTCAGGCAAATGTTTCATAAATAAATATTTTAATGATGATGTTGTATGGGCACCTAGTTCTTAAAGGACAGGGGTCGAGCTTGTAAATTTTGAAGGAGGGAATAAGTGAGAGGAAGGTATCATAGCAGTTATGGGAAAACAAACACTATTTTTCCCATGTACATTTCCAATATCAGATAATTCTATTTTATGCCAATGAGACAGCATGCAGTGGCTGAGGGGGAAGGAAATTTTAAATATATTTAACATTAGAATTTAACATCTAGACTGTGAGGTCAGAGACTCAAAATATAGTGATGTCAGTATGACAGAAAAGGTGCATATATTTTTCTTTTTAAATGACTTCAGTGTGTTTTATTCCACTTAGGGTTATAGTATGATACTTCTTTATAACTTCTACTGAAATGAAGCATAATACAACATATTTGTGAACCATATATAGTCATGGTATTAATCACATTTATTTACTTTTCTAAAAAAAGTTTTTCTCATTAGTTCCTTTTTGTGTTTACTTTTATCAGAAGTAAGTCAAATCAAATCTTGTTACCTATCTGGGCAGAGATTTTGGACTTGATCATGTGATTTAAGTGAGGGCATTTATAACTGGGAGTGATTCTGGCTTTTAGTACATGCTTAGCTCAGAAATATTTTCAGTGGAGTTCCAGTAATCTCAGCAGCAAGCCCAGGGCAGGAAGTGGGGAACAAAATCTGTGGAGCTTGTTATATTGTGAAGAGTAGAAGCAGAAGGGAGTGGGTTTGCACAAATAATTAAAATATTTTTTCTTCTAGGCAAATAAAAATGACACTTCTTGGAAAACAGAGTTCTTTGGAGGGCTGTGTCAGCTTCCAGTGTGTATATATATGTGGAGTTGTAGCATACATAGAGCATAGTTATCCTAATAACTAAAATATTTCATTCAGTGTTTCTCCTAGAGGTAGAGCTGGCCTGTGCTGTCACAGAAGTGTGTATTTACTGCACAGAAGTAGTGTTTAATTTAAAATGGACTTTTTTTTTTTGTTAATTAGACTTTGCAATTAGTTCTGCATTAACTTGTATATAAGACATCTTTTGACAGTGAGCTCTCTATGCAATGAGCTCAAAAATAGTGAAAAATTTCAGTTAAGTAGGGTTAATATCTCTATTTCTGTGCTCTGCATTGTTCATAACTTGGCTATTAGTTACATGCTCCATTTCAAATATACAAAAGGGCCAAATTCATTTTGGGGTTTTAAACATCTTTGCAAGTCTTCACTTAAAAATGAGTCCATTATATAGTGACTGGTCAAGTCTTTAGTGTTTTCTGTGGCGGAGCATTAAATTCCTGATGATGGGTCATGATTCATAATAGGAAAAAAACCTGAGAGTTTGTACCTGCTGTGTGCTGTGGGAGACCCTGGTAGGTTACCTGAGGAGAGCTATGCAGTGTTTTGTATTTGAAATCAACATGCCTCATTCAAAGCAGGAGCTTGGGGACCTGTCTAAAAATATGCCAGTAAGTGATGTAATTGGCTGCAGGCCAGCACTGTGGTGTGGGAGCCAGTTTCCATTCTGCTTTCAGATTGGTATAACAAATGCTTAAATGAAAAAAAATGTTGTGGTTCTGATTCTAGCAATTCCTTTAATAAGCTTTCTGTTCAAAAGATGAATGGAAAATTTTTACCTCACCAATTCTTCCTGTAGCTCTTAGTACTATTGGGGCTGCTCTCTTCTAAGCATATGGCCATTGCCTCTCCTGTAATGTACACAGCCACTTTTCCTGCACACCGATTTTCCTTTTGTGCACTGGTTTTATTTCTCAGTGTTAAATCCTGAGTTCCCAAGGGCATTTGCATGGCTTTCTAATTGAAAGACCTGGTCCAAAGCTTTCAGAACTCAGGAGGACTTCTTCCTGCTGCTATAGCAGCTGGAGAGATGGGGCTTTGAATGCTCAGCATTATTTGCATGTAGTGATTTTCAGTGGAAGCAGGGCATTGAGCATTCCAGTGACAGCTGCTTATGACTCACCACCCCACACCCCTGGTCTCAGATGTCTCTGTTCTGTTTTTCCAAAGAAAGTAACCGCCTTTACCAGTAGATGTCCCCTGCCTTTTTCTTGCACCACAGATATATGAGCAGGAAAATTAATGGCTGACCATTTCTTCAGATTTCACAGAGTTTGCAGTTTCACTGCTAACAGTTACTAAATAAAGGTCCTGGAGTGAGAGGTGGAAAATCATGGGAATTTTCTGTTTCCTCGGGTAATTTTTTTTTTGGCCAAAAATGGTAGATAATACACAAAATATGACACAGAATCTACCATGCTTTTAAAGCCACATTTAAAACACCAAAATAGAGATGCAGCATGTGGCTGTATGTTTGTGCACCCTGAACAGAAGTGAGTTAGATTCAGCTGATAATTTTTTATTTCAGTGCTAGTAACAGCAGTGTAAAAACAGATGGTAATTATAAGTGGTTTAACAAAACGTTACACTAGTCAGACCTGGAGCCCACACGTGTGGACATCTTCCTCCACAAGAGCTAACCAATTCCAAAAACACTCAAAAAAAAACCCCACAAAACAAACCTGTTATAATTTCATAGACTTGATAAGTATGATAGATGAAAGTATTAAAGTGTGAATGACAGAATATCAGATTTCTGCTGAGGATTATATTTAACATTGCATAACAGAGGTGTTGATGTATTTCTTTTAGGCATGCTGGTGATTTATGAGCCAGACTTATTAAAAAAGTAACGCTGTTGTACAGTGGTCTTATTCTCATCTTGATAGTGATTACTGTGTTGGGATTTATTCACCTCTCTTCTGAATGTCGGCATGGACAAGTATAGAGCAGTTTGAATATCTGGCCTGAACATGGTATTCTTATGTACATTTTTCTGTATATGCAAAATATTCCTCTTGACTCCCGAAAAATGAACCAGAAAGTCAGCCAAGTCTGGCTGTCAGTCCTCTTATCCCCAGCTGCCAAGGAGGGCTGAGTGGTGGCAGCAGTAACAAGGTCCATCAACCAGCTGGAGATCAAAGCAACAAAGCAAGGTAATGACTGAAATCTGGGGTCTGTTCAGGACAACCAGCGTAGGGCTCAGTCTTCTCCTCAATGCAACTCAGGCAGGGCTGGGGCCTATGGCTGGGGCCCAGGGCTGAGCCTCAGAGTAGAGAGGACTACCACCTGGGAGTAGGGGCTGTCCAGGAGCTGGTTAGGGCTGCCAAAGCCTGTTTGTGCCCTCAGACTCTGATAAGTATGTGTGGATGCCACTGCCCATAACACATTCCTGGGAGACATTCCTTCTTAAGATGTGCTGTGGGGTTCAACAGTCATCCAATACATCTGTCCAGAAAATGAACATCATTACTGGTTTTCTGAAGTAGCTGCTGAAGAATACCTTTTCTCTCCTATAAAAAACACCCTGTCAGACTGCTATAGAACTAGACTGTTTTGCAAAGCAAGAGAGATCTCTCTAGATGTTATTTTCCCTGTGCATGTTTATGATTTTAAGGCACAGATTTACCGATGTTCTTTACCAGCCCTCTTCAGAAACCATCAGCAGTTGTGTTGTTTCACTGATTCTGTTCTGTTTCTTTCCTGCCTCTTAATTCTTCCACACTCATCACTGATCTCAAGTTCTTCTTCCATCTTTGCTAATTGCACTTTTACCCGGTAGAATTACTGGTTAGAATTTCTCATTCAAATACTTATGATTCCATGAGCTCACAGAATGAATTTCACAGTGCTGTATCCCAGCCAATAAGTGCAGTCCCTTGTAGCAGCCTGGACTCCAAAGCCCATCCTGTCATAATCACTTCACTGTGAACCTTGTCCACAGGTAACTTTTGCTCATGTCCCATCAGGGCCTCTGTTTGGGTCTTTTGTCCTGCTGTTATTTTGCCACTGAATAAGGAAAAAAACTGTGGGCAGTTATATCCATTGGAAAAAAATAAAGTTGTACTGGTCTACAAAAAAGCTAACTTTTTCTTTGTGATAGACATTTTTTATTCTTATACATTTGACAAAACAGAATGTAACAGAATGCATGGGATAAGTGATTGGGCAATCAATTTTCTTAGCATCAGAAAGAGTCAAGAAACATTGTGGTGCCTTAGAGATTTATGTGGATTAGTTAGAAAAGGTCCTCAGAGTGTTAAGAGTGAATAGTGCAGAGGTCAGTTTCCATAAAGCTGCATTTATTATTTTAGACTAAGGTCTTTCTGCATCAGAGTCTGACAGGACAGGCAGTAAATAAAATTAACACATGCAAGTTGGAAATGTGGCCTAAAGAAAATAACAGATGTAGTGCGCTTTGTACAGATGCAAGCTATGACATTTTTCAGGAACAATCAACTGCATAAATAAAGGATGGGGACAAGCTGGTCTGATCGCAGTTCTTCTGAAAAGTTTTTGGAAGCTTACAGTAGATTGCAAGGTGAACTTGAGTTTATGGTATTGTGTAAAAGATAAATACCGTACACAGATACACATGGAAGATTACAGATTGGAAAAGACATGCAAACTCTTTGCTGTCTTTGCTACCTTCACTCTGGCAGCCTTATTGCTTATTGCCACTTATTGCATTAGGAATAGTATTAGAAACTGCATTGCAAAATAAGTGGAAATCGTAGAATCATAGAATGGTTAGAGTTGGAAGGGACCTTGAAGATCATTGAGTTCCAACCCCCTGCCATGGGCAGGGACACCTCCCACTAGACTAGGTTGCTCAAAGCCCCATCAAGCCTGGCCTTAAATACTTCCAGGGATGGGGCATCCACAACTTCTCTGGGCAACCTGATCAACCTGTTCCAATGCCTCACCACCCTCAATGGGTGAAATGGAGAAAACCCAAAGCAGAACAATAAGAATAATCAGAGTCAAGAAGACAGATTTTGTGGAATGATTGATCGGATCAGGGTAGTTTTAGCCTAGAGAAAGTAGAAACCACACCAGAAAAAACCTGCAAACATGTAGAATTATGAAGAAAACATAAAAGGAATTTTCTCCTTTCTGTGATGAAGAGGGCAGTGTATAATGAGGTGAAGTGTTAGCATGCATTTTCAGGCTAGATATTAGTAAAATCTTGGTGATGGTAAAAGTAATAAAGCACTGGAATAAATTTTCCCAGGGAAGCTGCAAAGTCTCTATTATTCAAAGTCTTATAAGAAGGAATCATCCAGACATCTATCAGACTATCTATCTACCTATCTACCAGACATCTATCAGTGTTGACCTTGCTTGGGATTACAAGGATGACTTAGCCCCCTGGAATTTGCTGCCTGTCCTGTGACTTAATGGTTGTGATAAGCAGTGATAGGTCACTTTCCTTAGTTGGATCTGTTAATGCTTTCCTGTCTTGCTCAAGACCATGGAGCTCTACTGTTTAATTTCCAATTTCAGTTACCTTCTGTTCTTGTTTTTTCCTCTAAAGTGTACTCTTAATCAGAGTTAATACTTCTTCTCACATTTATGAATCAGGCATATATGCTAATTAATCCACTGAGAAAAATATTAAACTTTTTTTTTTTAATAGATCTATTTGAAAAGCAGTGACTTTGGAAGCTCTGTGGATGAAGTAGAGCAACTGATAAGGAAACATGAGGCTTTTGAGAAGCTTCTGACATCACAGGATGAGAAGGTACAAAAATCCACAACTGTTCTACCAACACACAAGCCAGAATATTGGGGGTTTATTTTATTATTATTGTTGTTGTTATTAAATACAGCAGCACATTAAGCTGCTGACTGATATGATATGCCTGATATGCTTGAGCCAAAGAGCAAATGTGGAAACAGTGAAATAAGAGGCAGAGCAGTGTTAGCACAGGCAGAACAAGTGTTAGACACTCCATGCCCAAGTCCTACCTTACTACCACATAGTAAGTTAAATAATGGGACTTGCCAGAAGAAATAGTTAAAGCAGGCCATATTGTGTGTTATGGCTATCAGAATTTTCTGATTCTTTCATAAAAAAAAATAGTGGCTTTTAGAGCAAGTAAAACACAGGAAGTCAGAGGGGATGACTTGTCTAATTATTTAAATATACATTTGGTGTACAATGGCTGTACCAAATTAGCAAGCCTCTTTGCACCTTTGGAACAGATGCTGAATTGCTCTCCTGCATGTAAAGGAATCTGCCTGGCTGGTGGCCACTGCTATAATTCACCCAGACTGGGGCTAACTTTAAACCTGAGGCTGTGCCTGGTTTTCCAAGGAGGAATGAACACCCAGAATCTTTGCCAACTCCCTGACAGACTTGTCTCTTGTTGAGAGCTACCTTCCAATACCTGATTTCCACAGAGCCATAAAACTGGCATACTGATGGGTGTCAGGATATTTGCACTGGATGATCAGTGGCATAGGGACTCCTGGAGTTACAGCCTTAATTCATTTATACTGCTGAGATACAGAGACCAATGACAAGGATATCATAGATGTAACATAGTACAAGGTGTGGATAGAGGGAATGCTGGTTAACTTGTCCCTCTTATTCTTGCTTCATTCCAGAAAAAAAAAAAAAAATCTTTTACATTTGGAAAGGAGCATGGGTTTTGTTTCTTTCACACCATTTGGAACCATAAAAGTAATTTCAGGTTTGTTGCCTCCTCAGATGATGTCTCTTCAAGAACAGGCAAGCAGACTAGAAAAGGTTGGTGGATTGGAAGTACTAAAGATACAGCACAAACTGAATGCCATTCGTCAGAGGAAGCAGCAGATCAAGGATCTATCCCAGAGTAGGAGAGAGAAGCTACAGACTGCCCTTCTTCTGGCACTTTTCTACCAGAATTTGGAAGAGGTAAGAGGGTTTCAGACTAGGATGGGAGTGGGAGGCAGAGGAGCTGCCTACCTCTGCTGGATGAAGTGCTTGCCCTTGCTAGAGATTAGGTGGTTTGACATTCTACTCTGTTATGGCAACTCCTGTTGTGCCACACTCGTGCAAAGGGTGCTCCAGTGCCATTGCAGTTACTATACCATTCCTGTGGCCTTGTGTTCGTTACAGCCGCTTTATACATCAGGAGGTCTTCTACAATAAAACTAATGAAAGGAAAGCTGCCAGTTACTACCTTGTGTTTCATTTGATGTGAAAGAAAAGATATTTCAAATCAGGGTGAATATGAAGCAGAAAGCATTATGGCAAGGGCGCCAAGCTTTACTAGCGCCACCTGAAGGCCTTCAAAACAGTGCTGTAATTTAGCATAGCTCTTCAACTGCTATAGACTGGTCTATGCAGAGTATGTTCATCTCTTTCTCCTGTCTGGCCTTAGTCCTGAAACAGAGTATCTCTGCTCCTGGCACAACTGCTGGAAAGACATACTAGGTCAGTCTTCAATGCATGTGACTGTAAAATGTGTCAGTATCTAGTGTGTTGGCATAAACAGCACACAGGACCAGAAGGACACTTGCAAACATGATTGCTGGTCTCATATGCACCGCTTCTGCTGCTGCATCCAATGGAATATCCTCCATGATTTAAAGAAAAACTGCAGGTACTTATCACTTCCCAGCCCGTGAAAAATACACGTCATAATATAGGTCAAATTATGATTGTTACCAAAGGCAAATGAGTGCCTGCAGCACAGCTGCTGCTGACAAACAAATTTATATGGGGCTTTTTGTTTGTTTTCTTTTTCTTTAATAGCTGCTAAAATTCCATTTATAGTACAATATACTTGGAACTCCTCCTCCTCCCTCCCAAAATAATAAAATATTTAAATGTTTGATTATTTTAGCTAAACTAAAGAAAAAGAGCTGCATGTTGTTTGGTGATTTTTTTGAAATAAACTTCATCTGGTATTCTTTACACAGCCAAATATTAACTCGTATTATTTGGCTATGCTTTCTCTATCACATGAACCAGTCCACTAGTAATGGCCAGTCCACCTCATGGAGTAGCAGAGGAGAATGAATGGAGTGGACAGTGCATTGCACAGTGCTAGCATTTTCAAAAGAGCAATGTACCTCATTGCTAACAGAACTGAAATATCCTCTTTGCAGAGAAACTGCCAATGTCCTCCTAGAAATACAATCAACCCATTGGGCAGGAATACTTCTGCATTCCTTCCCCTCTCTATGTAATTGTCAAATCAGTGCTTGAGCTGGGGTCACCCTTCATTCTTGAATCACACACTTATAGCAGGGGATCTGGCCCTGTATAGCAAGGAACAATTCCCTTTTCTCATTCACTTTCTCCACATAAATTTAGCCAGGAGTTCTATCGGGAGTTTTTTCTCTCAAACTACCTGCTCATTTACATCACCAATCTAAATTAATTGCCTGCTGCTGTAGAATATGAATACCACAAAGGAATTAAAAAAATATATCTTACATTAGAATCTCTCCTTATTGCGTAGAATTGAATGTTTAATTTGATTTTAATGATGTTCTGGGTGTGTATGAGTGTATAGATGAGAATAGTCCCTAAGGGAATGTTAATTTACAGAGATGAGTTTGGAGTCTAGCTCTGAAATCAATGAGGTCATTGCCTAGTTATCAGTAGAACAAGTCCCATAGCTTGGATCCCACTCCCCTAAAAACTCTCCCTTCTGCAGTCATCTTACATTATTTCTATTTACCAAACAGCATTTTTCCTGTCAGCAGGAAATGGTGATCTCTGTCATTTTTAAAAGTCTCTCCTAGTTACTCTCTTGAAGAAATTGCAGAGAATTACACACATTCAGTACAAAGACAGTACAGTCTGTACTGTCAGACTGTACATGGAGAGCTCAGCATTGTATGGTCTGCATGGAAGGCTAGCTGCTGCAACTTGTACCCCTTTCAGAACACTGAACTTTTTTTTTTCTGCACAAAATCCTACGACTAACTCAGGAGATCACATGCAGCTCACAAAATAGGACACAGTCTACTGCTGTAGAAATAGGATGCTTTCATAGACTCAAAGTGACAGAGACTTACAATCTATCCTATTGTTGCAAAGTCGGTACCTAAATATTGACATGGAAGGCAAATGAGCAGGTTGCTACTTAGAAATCTGTGTATTTATTGAAGTTATTGCAGAGGAAAGATCATAAAGTTGAAAGTTTTATCTTTTAAAGCTGGCTCTGAGTTTTAATGCTAATTCTGAAACTTGCTTGTCATATTAGTGTTACTTAATGTCCTTTCCCCTTCACCCTCTGTTCAAGAGAATAAAAATCACTTACTACTTTATCTCAGAGGAGTGAGAGAATGAGTTATTCTTTCTTAATGCCTAGAACAGGCATGTGCCTTTATAAGCTTTAAATATGCTTTAGTAACAGAAAACATACAAAAAGTTTATGCTTGTGAGGTTACAGTATCTGATATTTTGAGTCCCACAGAAATACGACTAGTTCCGTTTGCCTACATGGAGCGTAACAGTGGTCTCGCTACTGTCTTCAGTAAAGTGAAAATGTGTCTAGGCAATAGTAAGTCTTTCTGTAGAAAGATTTTGGGACAACATATCTGCCTTGCGGCCAGGAGAAGGATCTCTCACTCTCTATAGCCATCCTAAGTAAGCCTTAAAATTAAAGCAAACCACTAAAATTGTAGATATGGTTTGTTTTGTTTTGTTTTGTTTTGTTTTAAATGGCTTTGTTCAGCCTGTTATTAAACTATTACTTATTATTAAAATGTAGGAGAGAAATCTTCATTTAAGTGGCTATATGCAGTGGATTCATTTGTTTCTCATCCTAACTGTATGGATGAGCTCTCCCATACAAATAAGAAGTCAGTTAAGTGACGTTAAAGCATTAATGTGTGGCTGGGTAACAGAATTCCCTAGCTTCTGAGGAGGGTATAAGAAATGAAAACAGCAGATGACAGTGTGCTGTCCTGGGCGACCTTGACTCAAGGCTTGTTTAAATTCCTGTGCTTTGGAGAGGAACAATTTCTGGAGAGTGTGGTGCTAGTGAAAGCTATTTCTGTTATTACTTATACAATTTAAGCAGCTGAAGCAACACTTCAAATCATTAATTAAATGAGAAAATCCTCCAGTTGTCAAGTCCTGTGTGCGTGTAGCACAGTTCCACAAGGACAGCCAAGATACTTTGAAACTGATAAAGCTGGCTTCTATTTCTCTTCTTGTGTTGTCAAAACATTAGGTTACTTCAGTGGTCTGAGGACAGCAGGTTCGGTTACAACATATATCAAGCGTTCAGTTTTCAGTGTTTTGACAGATAGAAAGTATTTCCTTCAGTGTTAAGGGCTACAGTTTAGCAGACTTTAAAGAAAATTATTGAGAATTCACTACTCTATTGTCCATTTTGTTCTCCATACATTTAAATCCCCTAAAAAATTATGATTTCCTAAAAGAAACATGTAACCCTGGCTTTGTTAGTCCTCATGGTTCACCTGCTTGTCTGAATCTGATGTTTCTGACTTGACTGTTTTAATTGTTATGAAGTGTAAAAGCAAGAGTTGTATTTGCATTCAAATAATCTGACTAGTGCTTGGCCCCATCAGCAAGGCTTTATTTGCTTTGTATTTTCTATCTAGGTCTCACAGCATCACTGAGATCAGGAAATGTTAGTGCTGTTTTATAGGCAAAGCACAGAATTCTAAAGAATCTTAACCCAATTTACAGATAGGTCAATGCAAGAGACAGGAGATGAAACTCAGAGCCCTAATGCCAAGGCTCATTTGTCATAATCTCAGTTTATGACATATCAAGGCTGCATATCTGTTCAAGGATTTTCTATATCTGATCTAGAAGATTGTATAATCTGTTTATGGCTTGTGATAAAGTGTGAGGTATTCAAGGAATTTTTCGTTATTCATGTGTTCAGATAAAAATTATTTTCACACCAACTTACTTTTATTTCCTAGCAAGTAGAATAGTTCAGAAACTGGAGAACCACCTATACTGTCAGCTCCTGGCTCAGTCTGCCTAGCCCAGATGTAGGAAGTCGCATAGTACAATGACATGTGTTGGGAGGAGGCCCTAGGATAGCATGTCATGCTAACTGATAATGTACGCTGCTGCAGGCAGAAAACTGGATCAGTGAGCGCATGCAGAAGCTAGAGGATCCTTCCATACAAGACCCCAGCAATCTTCAGGACAAAATGAAGCTGCTGCAGAAACATCAGGTCTTTGAGGCAGAGATTCTAGCAAATGAAGAGATCATCATAGCTGTTAATAAGGTAACTTTCTCGCTGTGCTTTTTACAGATTGTTGCTGGTTATGCAAAGAAGGACAGATAGATGGAATGAAAAGGAAGGGTAGCTTGTTTATGACTTCTACATCAATTATCTTACATGCGTGATAAGAACCCTGTTGCTATGCAATGGAAATGTTAATTTACAGCAGAGAGATTAATTAATAGCTTTATACAAAGAGCTTCCATCTTTTCTTATTGCTTGAATAGAAAAACATCCTTGACTTCTTCCTTTCCTCAGGTGATTACTCCTACAAAAGGTAAATAGGATTTCATGCCCAATTTGTGAACATTCTTGTTGAAACTGCATGAATCATATAGCTGAAGGGTGCAATCATCTGTAATACCTCTCTTGGTGCTCCATTAGTATCATTCTTGGCAGGGAAATATTCAAACTCTAGTATTCTTGATTCCGTCCAGATATAGAAGCTTTCCAGTTGAGCAGTATCATTTGGGCAATAAGAATTTGTATTAGTAATCTATTATATAGCAGCCCAGGTTAGGAAAGTGAGAGGGTCATTCTAGAGAGGTCATGTAACGTGGTAACCATATTAAAAATTACCAGCAACCTTAATTTCTAATTTCTTCTTTTGAATGTGAAGAAAGGAGAAACTCTGGTTTCAAAAAGCCACCCAAAATCAGGAGAGATCCGTCGCCAAGTCCGCATGCTTCAGGAGCTTTGGGAGAAGTTGAAGAGAGCTGTTGTTTCCCGTGGAAAGATGCTGGAGGACAGCCGGGACTTCCTGGAATTTCTTCAGAAGGTAGACCAAGTGGAAGCCTGGATCAGGGAGAAGGTAAATGAATTCTAGTATTTAAGGCAAGTAGCACAGCAGCGTCTTGCTATATAACAGTCAACTTCTAATAATGGGTCATCTTCCACTGCAAAATGTTGCCCAGAGAAGTTGAGGATGCCCCTTCCCTGGAAATGTTCAAGACCAGACTTGGTGGAGCTTTGAGCCACCTGGTCCAGTGGAAGGTGTCCCTGCCCAGGGCAGGGGGATTAGAACTAGATGGCCTTTGAGGTCCTTTCTAACAAACCATTCTATGATTCCAAGGAAATTTCTTAGTGGCTTTTGCCTGGAAGAATCATGATGTGTTCTACAAGGAATGATTCAACAAATTCTCAAAATGTTATGGACTGTTTCCACGCCAGAATCAGTCGGACAGTATCAGCACATGTTCTCATGTAAAACATGCACTTTACAAGGCTGTTATTATTGCTGGTTGTCTTGTGTGTCTATTGAGACAGAGAAATGAAAGCAGATTACAATGGAAGAGACTTGAAGCATTTGGTGACTAGCAGTCACTCTCACTGTGTATCAAATCTGAAAGTTTATTTTTGTAAGAGTGAAGGAAGAATCACTTGGTCCACTAGGTTTTCATTTGGAAGTTATTTCCATAATCAGTAATAGATTGCAGAGGGAGTTGGGACTAAGTCTCATCATTATCTAAAGATCAGAAGAGACTGCTTCAGAAGATGTAGGTCAGTGTTTTACGGACACATCACAGAAATGACGGCATAAGCATTGGGACATGCTGTGTTCTTGTACTCTTATCCTGAATGTTTGCCTGTCTGCTCCTTATTTTCCCAGGAAGTCATGATTAATGTAGGTGATCTGGGAAATGACTATGAACACTGCCTGCAGCTCATGAAAAAGCTGAATGAGTTCCGTGGAGCAACATCAGGGGTAAGAGGTGTTTTCCATATACATTCATTATGTGGCTGGAAGCAGCAGTTACCTTTTCAGTCCAGCAAAATATCCAGGTAGCAAATACAGTTCCAGTACCCTGAGGTGAAAGGGAGGTAGGAAGCATTATCACTTTATAAGCCATTAAAATAGATAGAATTTTCCCCCATTCTGCCTTCTGCTTTGGTGATGCCTAAACAGAGCTGTTAGGCACAACCTAAAATGTTTTACTGTGTTCCATGACTGAAAAGTTGGCTGTGTGAGCCTGAATTTGAGCAATTTCCAGTATGGTTCATGCAGTCTTCAAGTCACGGGAGTTCCACCCAAAAATGTATTAACAATGGTTGTTTCAGCCATGTTTGTTTGAATCTGAAAGATGATCTAGACCTTCCATGAACAAGGAAAACAAATGGTTTTCACCATTCTGCTCCTTTCCCTCCCTCACCCTCCTCCTAGGAAATGGTCAAGTTTATCACATTTCTTCATCCAAATGAAGTACACATATGGGGGGGGACTTTGTTTATGCAGCACATGTGGTAGGTCATGAATTGTAACATTAAGATTCAGATGTAGTAAAACAGAGCAACAGTTTACACTTGGCATAGCAGCCACATGACAAGACAGCTGCACAGTTCACCTTTCTGTGCCAAGGTGTCTGACCCTCTTTTGTGGTGCTGAGTCATGCCAGCTGCCTCTCTTGTCACAGAGAGATGTACTAACTTGGGCATCAAATCTTGGGAATGCTGGGGAGCAGGCTCTGCCACAGCTGGGCCCTCCTCGTGATGTGTTTCAGCTTCCACCCTGAGATCTGTGAGGCCATGCATTGAGGGGATGCATTTGCAGCAGATGAAATGCGGCAGATGTGGACTAACTGGTCTGAGCGTCTGGCAGGCAGGATTACTGTGTTGATTTGCTAATCTAGAAGCTCTGAGAAAGTCTGTAAAAAGGTGTATTGGGACTTTGTGAATGAGTCTTACTCTAATGTTCTCTCCTGATAGTCTTTATTCTTTGTTTGCCTGTTCTTTTTTTGCCCATTCCTGTTAGGGCACCTCCCATCTTCAATTTCTGTTGCCTAATAGCAAAAGGAGGCAATCCTCTTCTATGCAAAGTAACAGTAGAGATTTGCCTGACACTGGGAGGATACCCTGAGGTCCCCTTCTCAGAGGCCAGCAGAATTTCCTGTGACAGGGCATTTATACTGGATTTGGGTAGAGAGCTGAAATACTTAAGCTTCAGCATCAGGGAATAGAAGAGCCATTCATTGGCCCTTCAGGTCCTCACCATCTGAACTGTGAGCGAAGGGTTAGAGGAAGGGCTCTGCTGCAGGTTGTACCAAGCCAAAGGAGGATGGAGAAAGAAACAAAAGCAATAACCCAGTGTCCCAGTCAGCCTAAGGTAGATGTTACGTGGCCTTAGGTACGATCAGCTTGTAGCCACTGCTCCTGTACCACTCTGAACATGACTCTTACAGAAAAAGGCTGAGGGAGTGATGCCCTCATAGCTGATGCCTAGTGATACAGCACTTTGTAGATGATACAAACAGAAGCAGGCTGGTCCTGATGTCTGTCCAGTCTAGATTTCCCCACTAGAGAAATCTGAGATCAGGGTAGGGAAGCAATAGTCCTGCATTGATGGCTGCCAGATTTTCTGCTCATGTTCTGTCACATTATACTGTCCCAGGAGAGGAGTCTGCAGGGTTACTGAAAAATATCTGTCTCTCTGCTGGTTTCTCTTGTTTACTTTATGGCTGTGTATAATTGTAAAGCACACATGGAGGCATGCACATTGGTATGGATGTAGCATAAAAAAATACAAATGGAGTCAATACTTCTATTAACAGTGCACTGGCATCTTGCAGGTGTGCTTCTACTACACCGATGATTAATGTCTCCCCTCTAGGCTTCTGATTTAGTGGTCTTAGAAAAACAGAGCATGTTTTCTAATCTTGGAGCAGTGTTCAGTGTTGACCATCTGTCATGCTCAAAAAGAACAGTTATTCTACTATAGTCCAGTTAATACATGCAATGTGCAAATATTATATTTTCTACAGTATGTATATAGGAAGAAAGTTGTCTTGAAGACTTAGCATACTGTTTAGAAAGCAGTGATGCTATTTTAGAAGAAAATGCAATGACATGGGTTGCTTGGGTTTCTCAGGGTTGTATGGATTTTAAGTCTGTTGTCCACAGTACAGAAAGCACAGCTGGACAGAAGCCTATTTTGACAAAACAGTGAGCAGGTCCAGGAGCCACTAGTCACTTGCTGTTTGACAGAGAAACAATCTGCCACATACCAGCTGTTCCACAGCAGCCACCTACATAACCAGCAACTACACCTATATTTCTTCAATAAATGAGACCCTGCTGGAGTGCGTGGCTTAGAAAGGGTTTTCTAGACCTAGACCGTTGTTCTGTCTATAGACATTAATGTTCTTTCTTGCCTTTACTGTCTCCTCATCAGGGCCTTGTAGAGCAAACCCCACGTGTCTGAAATGTTTGGTAGTGAGGTAAAACTCTTGCTTGTTGCTGTTACTGTCATTTTCCCTGTCCAGTGGAAAAACTCAGTCAGAAGCATTTTGAACACATACCTTTGCTCCTTTTCTCTCTTTACAGGAGATGACAGTGGATGATGCTCACATCAGAGCTATCAATGCCCTTGCCATGAAACTGGAGAGACAGAACAAGGAAGAAACAAAGACGATATATGAGCGCCGGAAGCAGCTCAACGAGAAGTGAGTATACTTTTAAAGCTTCTGTGTAAAGCAAAAACAAGAAGGGAATATTAAATGTCTTGAACTATAATAAATGGAGGAATTGTGACATATATTTTCTTCTTTAACATCATGACTACCAAACATCATGCACTGGAGTTGTTTTTCAGGAATTTTAGAGCAGTTAGCCAGAAGGATTTCTAATCTAGCAGGGCCAAACTCCTGGTTTTAGCCTTTGAGGCAAATATGCTATTTCACAGCACTTTAGACATTAGATCCGTGAAGCTAAGGCACTTCCATCTGTTCACATAGTTGCCCTGGTGAAGTGCTTATTGCTTTTGCTAGTTCACGGCCCACTAGCTAAGAACCAAAAGCATAGGGATTGTGAGGTTACCGAGAGTTTAAGGAAACTGGATTGTTACTTCTTAGCATTTTAACACCCATGCCATCCTAAAAACTTGGAATAAATACTATCAGATACTCTTGTCAGGACAATGGTTTATCTCTGTCTTGAGCCCCCTGTTGTGGGGAAGTGGGGATCAATGCATGAGGTAGCTCAGAAATCCTGTCTTTGTACTTAGATCTGAGCATCATGAAACTCAATTGTGGAAATCCTCACCTCTGAACTACACTTCTAAAATATTCTTTTCAATAAAAGGTGGAACAGTTTCCATGGTAACCTGAATGCATACAGGAAGAAGTTAGAGGGAGCCCTAGAGATTCATGCCTTAATCAGAGAAATTGATGACATCACAGAGAGAATTACCGAGAAGGTGAGTTCTCAGATTTTGATTAATTGACATGGGAAAATGTTCTATTTTGCTAACCTAGGTGTGCCCATTACTAGAGAGACACTGAGTCTCCATCAGTGACCTTTGATAGTTGTCTGTGTATCACATTTGCATCTCCTTCAGACAGTGTTGTGCCATGTCAGTTCTAAATACCAAAAGCCAGTTAGTTGAGTTACCATAAAGCTTTCTGAATTATTTGCTTACCTTGAATATAGCAACTTTTAGTCTTCCAAATTCAAAGATAGTTCATTCAGCACTAGTTTGCATATCTCTCCTTGCTGTGGAATGCAATACATATTAAATGCACAACTTTGAAAAGTTGTATATAAATCTTATTTGTTCAGAAAATTGAGGTAAAAATGGATTATAATTTTGAGATTAATAGAAGAAAAAGGCTATATAAACATGAATTATTTCATCCACATAACCAATTATATTAATTTAAGTCAGGAGATGCATAGTAGTACTACTTAAGGTTCCAAGGCTGTTGATTTGAAGTTTTTATAACATATTATACTAATGTATTTCTTAATTTTCTGTTTTTTTTTCTTTCTGGTAGGACTCTGAGGATCAATTTTATTTTCCATATTTTCATAAAACACACTTGAAAATTTCTATGCCACAATTTAATGGGAAATATTTGGCCATTTCAGTATACAGGGGAAAGGGGATAAGAAAGATAGCAAAGCATTCCTGTCTTTGTTCAGTCACCTTAAGTAGGTTTGTAACTGTTCAAAGAGTTGTGAATTCTCGTTCCATCTCTGTAAGGAGTGTAGACAAGGTGCCATGTTGATATTTATAAAGAGAACAACATTCAGATAGCAATACAAAGAAGGGAACAGGGAGAATATTTGAAAGAATTAAGATATGATCCTTTTGCTTTTTGTCTTCTTCAACATTTGCATATCCTACTTCCCCCTCCAGAGTGTACTGATACAAGCACTGGATTATGGGAAAGACGTGGAAAGTGTGGAAAACCTGATTCGAAGGCATGAAGAGATGGAGAGAGAAATTAGTGTTATTAAGTCCAAAATAGAGGTAAGAATTGTGGAAGTACAGCGAATACTGTAAAAAAAAGTTAATTTTTGCTTCTTGGAAACTTGTTGCAAAGATCAGTTTGACTCTTCAGATTCAGTAGTATGAATTGCACTGAAATGCAAATGCAGCACAGATTTCTTCTCAGTAAAATACTGTGCTACTTAATCCTACTTTTTTTGTGTCAAATGTTATTCTTCTTGATGCACCAGATCTAAAAAGTTCCTTTTTAACATGTTAGCTGATTGTCTGGCCCTCACCTACAAACAAGGTCTTTTGGAACATGTGGAACCTGAAGTTAAGTCTCCATCTTTCTTTTGGTTTCTATACTGACTTGAATCAAAATCATGACTCTAGTTCTGTTCAGAACTGAATTGCAAAACCCTTGGTGCATGTAGTTTTCTGACACAGACAACAAAACCAGAAATCTTAGATTATAAATGCCTGCTTGATCAGCTCTGACTTTTGTAAAATGCCAGTTTGCATCATTTAGAACTGATCCTGACCATTAGATATGGGTGCATATAATTGTATATTTTTAATTAAATGTTTTCAATTGAACCGCAGCAACAGAAATCCTATGATAACCTCTCACAGTTTTCACTCTTGGCCAGAGTTTTAAGCCTATTCATATAGAATGTATTTTTGCAAATTTTCTCTAACCTTTTTTTTTTTTTTCATAATGGTATGCAAATATTAACAATATGTGTGATGCCTTCACACGTTGTGACTTTGTTAACTAATTCTCATATGAAATGTGGGTGATTATTAGTCAGCATTCCACAGATAGTGTTAGCAAGGCTGTATGGGGGAGTGTTGCACAGAAATAGAAAGAGAAGCAAGGTTTGGGTTTAGGTTTAGGTTTGGGGTTTTTTTTGATGCTGCCACAAATACCACGTACAAAGTAAAATATCTGTTCTTTTGTTATGAATTAAAAACAGCCTGGCATATTCTTGTTTCTGCATAATTACACTTATTATTATTCATCTATTTGATGGAGTTTTACAAGAAAGATGCCAACTATAAATCTGCCTTACTGAGTCTTCATCACTGTTTATTATGCTGTGTTAAGGAAAACAGCATCAATTAGAATTCCAAATTATAAAGTAGTATTTTGATACTGCTGTTAGCTGAAATAGATGCAAATGATTTTTAAGTTCTGCTGAAAGGCAAATCTGGTGGCTTTTGCATTCTGCCATACTTTCATGGCTTTTGTTAGACTAAGATAATAGAGATTGCAATTAGCACTTCATTTTCCTGTATGTTTGTACCTATTCTTCAAAACTACTTTCTCAATTGTAAATTAACATTTGTACGTGTGAAGCAGTACATGCATCTCTTTCCTTCCATGGATGATTGCTCACAAAAGCATATGTATTTTTTTTTGTGCTAATAAGAAGACCCTTTATATATTTTGTTAGTATAATTTAAGTACCTGCTTTTGAAAACTGGTATCTCAAAATGAGCTACTTTTCCTGGAAGGCAAACTCGGGAATGAATATAAACATTTGGCATAAATTCACCCCGCTATAAATCTCTTCCCAGTCACTGCAACTGGAATCTTTCCGCCTTTCCACAAGGAATCCATCCATAAATGACAAACTGACTATGAAGCAACAGGAGATGAAAAACAACTGGCTACGACTCCAGGGACAGGCCAAACAAAGGTAAAGACTTCTAGTGGTCTGAATATTTCTCATCAGGAGCAAAGCTGCTCCCTGGGGTCTCAAATCTACCTGCAAAGAGCTTTTTAAAAATTTTTGAGGATCCTTTACAAAGTTTATGCAGGCAGTTAAGACACTTGCATTAGAACAAGTGTGATGTGATACAAGAAAAGTTCCACTGATGTGACTTTGGGAAAACTTATCCCACTAAATAATGCTACTAAAATGCTTCCAGACTAACAAATTACATCTGTCATAAAGCCTTCATGAAAGACTTATTTTTTGATGTTTCTAGAAGATTCTTTTTTTCTTTGAACTTTTTCAAAATTAGAAAATCTTAGGCCTAAATTGTAATCATTGCATGAAGGAAAAGCCTTGAAGGCTTGTTCACCTTTCTTCTCCTAGTGAACCAATGTAGAAAATAAGGTAAGCATGTCATCTCCAAGGCAGTGTGCATCTCCTGTGAACAGGGCTGTTAGGAGCTGTAAGGGGAAGCTAGGGGGCTTGAATTTGTTTCATTTGGTTTCTTTCCTGCAAATGGGTGGGGAGAGGCAACTAGATAATTCTGTGTTGGATAATGCTGAACTGTACATTGTGTGGCAGGAAAGAGAAGCTGGCGGCCTCATATCAGTTGCAGAAGTTTAACTTGGAGATGAAAGAGATCCTGGATTGGACCCAAAACATCAGAGGCTTAATGGAAGCAGGGGGGCTTCCTAGAAGTGCAAATGAAGCAGAAAGCATGATTGAGGAACATCAGGAGAGAAAGGCAAGTATCATCATTGCTTCCAGTTAAACATACTGGGAATCTTTCTGCAGACAGCAGAATTTTGCTGCATGCATCTGTCAATAACACAGTGAAAACATGTTTTCAGCAACAGGCCAGGGACAGAAGTCACCTACGTAGGGACACAACTCTATCCCATGGGATGTTTTATCCTTCTGTCTCTGCAAAAAATCTCAGAAACCCCATTAGTTCTCACCTGTACTGCTGTCCAATCCTGTACGTAAAAAGATGGTTCAGTATCAAGACATGGTCACCGCCAATCCCTTTACTCAGATTGCCAAAAAGTTAAGGCCAGTTAATTCTAACTTTGATTTAGATTTTGTCTAAAGCCTTCCAATTTAACAATGGAGCCTTCCATTTTAACAAATGGAGCCTTACATTGTAACAATGCTCTCTCATGTAAGGCTTAACAATATTTTTGCTAATAATTATTTGTTACAATAGAAATAACTCAAACCACTGATGTACTGTACTCCAAATTTATACGGTAGAAAGATCTGTCTGTAATACCTGTTAACAAAGGAACCCAAATGGCTCTAAGGAGGGAAATCCAGGCAATATGTTCTTTTGTATTGGGTTGACTAAATTAAAATTATAGACAAGAAAAATGGAGGTTTTTTTTTTCATTCAGGTTAATGGCTCAAACCGAAATCCTTAGGAGAGACTAGAATTGAACACAAGGTGCTAATCTGAATTTGAAAAAAAACCCAAATGGCTATTTTACAGCTGTGTTATCCATGATTAGGTAACATCACCCCATAATAAAGCCCTATAAACAGCAGTTCTAATTTCAGACATGTAATAGCACATGTCATAGTTTTAAAAATGGTTTGTGAATTATTATTACATGGTACTAATTCAGTGCATGGTTATTTTTATTTTCAAATTGTTTACATTAGGAATTCCATGTTCAGTTTGCAGGGGCCATAGTTGCTTGACAAGCTTTCACCTTCACGATTTAGTTTATAGACATAACTCCTTCCTCAGACCAGGTGAAGAAGTCAAATGTAAAGTAAAAAAGTAAAACTTTAACACCACAAAATAAAGTAAAGCCTTGTCTATAATGAAATAATCTGATGCCAAGTTATTTGGCAGGAGAGGAAAAATTCTAGGCACAGTAAAGGTGCTAAAAACCACCTTTATATAGGAGAACTGGGGGTGGGTGTGTGTGATATGATATTATAAATGCTCAAAACTAAGTATTTTCTAATCTGTTTTTAATTAAATCCCAGTTTTGATTTGTAGGAGACCAATTGTTCCCAGAGCAATAAAGCAATTTATTGTCCACATTTATTTTCTCTTAAGCAATTCTATGCTCTTTCAGTAATATAACTCAAGGATGAATGATTTTCCATACAAATATTAGTGTTGGAAAGTTACAGCCCACATTCTTCCCCTGAAGGCTTGTATTCTGAATGACTGGCATTCCATAAAACCTTGACATCAACCTTAGTAATATATTTTAGGAGGAGATTGAAGCACGGTTGGAAAGAGTCAACTCTCTCAGTAACTGTGGTCAACAACTTGCCAATTCTGGTCACTATGCAACTCCTGAGATTCACCAGTCCCTCTCCAGACTACAGCAATCCTGGTCTGAATTGATCCAAGCATGGCAGGAGCAGTATATAAAATTGTTTCAGGCACAAGATTTGCAGGTGAGTAAAAATACATTCAACAAAGACTGCACATGCCTGACACTGACAACTTTCCTTGGTGTAAAGAGCAAATTTATAAGATGGTATAATGAAAAATATGCTAATAATAGCTAGTGTTTCATGTATATTTCACCAGTTTTCAGAAAGCATGCTAAGAGCCAAGTGCATTCAGTGGTGGCAGGACTTCTAGAAATTATACCTTTAAAAATCAAAGAAATTTCTGTGGAATATGTGCTCTCATGTTTTTCAAAGGCTATAAAGCTTAGCAAAATTTAGTCAAACTCTCATACAGCTGGAAAAAGGCACATACTTAGGATGGAACACTACTACTGTACTAAATTCTGTAACTTCCCCCTCCAAATGGACAAAGATTTTTAAAAAAATAATCTGAAGAAAAATTTAGCATGGGCAAAACACTGTATTGTTCCCTGAGTTTTTCAAAGAAAATAACTCATTTGGCTTCAGTTTTCCAGTAATACTTCCCTGTATCAGTCATCTCACGAAATTTCAAATAATTTGTTGCCAAAAGTTAGAAATAACTGAAATGAAGAGTTTACAATGGGGAATGTCAAGTGCCTTAAGTAACAGCTGGTGCTACTAGTCCCATCTAAAAAGCTTATATATGAGAACTTAAACCATGTGGTAAGGACTGCTTTCATACTTCTTTATGCATTACATTCTACTTATTTCAGGCCACATTACCATTCTTTCATTGGCTTTACACAGCATTCTCTACACTGTTAGCAAGCAAGCTACAAGCACTTGTATTTTATCCTGTCTTAGACAAAAGAAATAATCATGTTATAAAGGAGAAACTTAGAATAATAACTGTTACATATGTGGATTTTGTAGCATTCAATGCTTATTGCTATCTGATGTTATGCAGTTTATTTTTGCAATAGCCCTGGAAGTTTGGTTTTTTCAACATACTCTGCCAAAGTCAGGTTTGCCTCTGTTTTGCATCATGTTTATGACTGCTTTTTTTCCCCCTATACAGAAATTCTATGGCTATGTGGAACAGACTGAGAGCTGGCTTAGCAGCAAAGAGGCTTTCCTTGCCAATGAGGACTTAGGGGTAGGTGCTCTGAGAAATTACAATTCCCTCTGCAGTCAGTCTGGAGAATAGGGAGCTGTGAAGTATGAAGATGTGCTCTGAACCTTCCTGTGATCTTTCTCCTTCTGAAGTTACTGCTCTGTCTTGGGGACTGTTTAGGGTCAGATTTCTTTCCTTGATACTTTACACTCAGCTCCAAGAGCAACAAAATAGTCCAATTACTCCAAAGATAGCAGGAAAATGAGACTACATCTCTCCAACTGGTCATATCTGATCCAAATACTTTACCAGCAATGTGCAAATAATCACTGCTGCCACTGCTGATGTACCCAGTGTAGCTTTGAATTACCTACCGCAGGTACCAGTAGCACTGCAATAACTGAAACCGCAGACTGATGCATGGGTTGCAAAAGCTATGTAAGATGCTGGCAGTATATTCTGATGCTTAGCTTACCTTGCACCTGTATATGTCACAAAATTAGTTGTCTCTGCAGGAACTACAATTACATCTCAGAGTTTAGTGTAGATGTAATGAGTACAAACAGCGTGAAAAACATATCAGTATATGAGATTTAGAGTGAGCCACCCATTTTCCAGTCATATTTACTTGATGAATGCACAGAAAATGCTCTGTGACTACCTTTCCTTTCAATGACTCATGTAAGCACCTAGAAGTTTAGATTTTTTTCTGACCTACTTGATGTAAGCTTTATTGCTTCCTTTAGGATAGTGAGAAAGCAGAGTTTCTTGCATTAGCAACATTTTGACACCACTGATTATAAAGGTAAAAGTGCAGAAGGTTGCTGAAAACAGAACTCTGAGTCATTAAACTCAGGATTCACAGATGTTATAAGAAGGCAAATTCTGTGTTTCTCCAGATTAACTGTAACGTCAGACCTGAGTCCTCAAATTAAAATCTGGATCTCAACTCTTCCAAATTCTATAGATTGAAACTGTGACTCTAATTTTAATCTCTTCCTGTGACATATTTGTTCACTTCACTGATCTCAGTTTGGTATCCTACATTCCAAAATAGCATGTCTTAAGTCTGATTTGTGATTAGAAGCTGATGCTTTATCTCTTGAGAATTGATATATTCTATGCATCACGATATTCAGGATAAGCTAAGCATACAGTTTATCTTTCAGTTTTTACCCTGAAACAATGGCCTCAGACCATGCACAGAACATTATTTAGGCTACAAGTCTCAGATTCAATGCCAGTGAATTTCAAGGACCAATACATTTTCTTGACAGCTTGCAAATGTGGGGTAAATGCCATTTAGCTTCTAGATTATCAGTGTTGTGGATGGAAAAACTGACTGAAAGTAGCTTCCCTTTGTTGAATTCTATCCAGGACTCAGTGTCTAGTGTGGAGAGCCTACAGCGGAAACATGCACAGTTTGAAAAAGCCCTGGAAGCTCAGATGGAGAAAATTGATGAGATGGCTTCATTTGCTCAGCAGCTGGTGCAGAACAAGCATTATGACTCGGACAACATTACCAACAAATGCCAGGCTGTTCTGAGAAGGTAGTCAAACCCTTCCCGTATCAGCTACCCATCTCTTTTGCAATGAGACTCCCCCATGTGACTAATATCTTTAAGTGTTTTAAGAGAACCATAAACCAGTTTACATTTATTCAGCTTTGCACCTTGCCCTGTGGTCTTGCCAAAATGGCCTGAGTCTAGTCAACATTTCATTAGGAGGTTTCCAAAATACAGTTAAGTGCAGGGGAGCAGAATTCAGAAAAAGGTGGTTTTCCTGTAATTTGTTATACTGGCATGGCCTCAGGGACAGTGCTGCAAATAAAGACAGAGGCCTAGGCCTGCTGTGCCATTCAATGCTTCATTATTAAATACCACCAAGAAAGGTCATTTGCTACAAAACTGCTTTTTTTTTTTCACTGCTGTAATGGAATTGATCTTAAAACCCTGCTCAAATTATCTATTAGGGCTTTTGCAATTTTTCTGATTGGATCTTGCCCTTTCATGTGAGTTACTTTATTTCTTCTAACACATTCCGGATTGTTCATCTTAAATAACTGCTGACAGTAGAAGCAGTTTTATTCAGAGCTGTGGTAGATGAAAAGCTATAGGTAAAAATTATGGTGAGAGGCGATCCCCTATGATTAAAGTGAACATATTGATTATTTAATATGATCAGAATATCTCATGCCTACATTAACATGAATAAAGTGCTGCAGGTCCACATTTGGAAAAAAAAAAATATCAGATAGTGTAGCTTTGGTTTATCGGTGACAAATACCATCATACTCCCAGGCTTTTGATGCAAGAAACATGCTGAGGTTTTGTTCTCTTATACCCTGAAAGGCAATAATGGCGATTCCTAGGGGTAGATATCACATATACAGAATCTGCGTGTACTTTATCCTATGGCATCCTGAGCATCTTCTCTGACAGTACAAATCTTGGGAGACAGTTCTCTTCTAGAGAATGAAGGGTTAGATTGCCTGTGTTTTAGAGATGAAAATTGAAAACCCTTATCCTATCTAATTCATTCTGTGGCATTTTACTTCACACATTTGTCTTCATCTCAGAAAAGAGAAACTGCTGGAGAGTGCTGCTGCTCGCAGACATCTGCTAGAGGAGTCAAGGCTTCTGCAGAAGTTGCTGAGGAATTCATTTGAGGTACAATTACACAGGATTTGTGATATTCTTGTCTCTTGAAACATACTGCACTGCATAGATCTGAATCCCAGAAGAGATTTACTGTGAGAAAAAAATCAAGGAACTGTAGTTTGGAATGAGATGGTATTAAGAAAAATGAGGGTAAAGGTAAAGACATATTTTTCAGCTTTCAAGTCACAGCTTCCCTTCAGTCACCAGATGAAAGATCTACAGTGCATTGGACACCAGCAAAATGCAGAAGAAATAAATGCATTAAAAGGGAATGTGCCACCATTTTAGAATTCATGGGAAGAGACAAATTAGTTCTTGTGAGATACTGGCAGTAGGTTAGCAAGAGGGAGATAATTGCACTTTCTCCCCCATGTGTACACGCACCCACTCACTTTCTCACTGTATGGCGACTACCTCATGAAGACAGCCCCCTTTCCAGGTAACTGCTGGTAAACAGAGATATGGGGGTGACTACATTATAAAAGACAGGAGGAGCTTAGGGAAGCAGAACTTCAGAAGGACTACTTATTTGTGTCCCCACTCATTAGCTTCATGTTTTATACATATTAAAGGAGGAGCTGGCAGGTTGGAGCTGAAGAGACACTGAAGGTTTTGTCTACTTCTGTTCTTTCCTCCCCAAAGGTGGCTGCCTGGATCAATGAGAAGAATAGCATTGCCCAGGATGATAGCTGGAAGGATCCAAGCAATCTACAGACCAAACTGCAGAAGCACCAGACTTTCCAAGCAGAGATCATGGCTAACAGAAATCGCCTGGACTCCATCAAATCTGTGAGAGAACTGGGGCTGGTGGCAAGGCTGGGCAACTGACATGAAAGACTGCAGATAGTCTGGGTTACAGTGATCTCAAACAAGCAAGGAGGAATCACTGTCCCATCACTGTCACCACTCACACTTATCTGAGGGGACTGGGAAGCTTATTCCTTTAGTCCATGAAGAACTTTATGTCAATCAGTTTCTCTCAACTTCTATCTTATTGTCTAGTGTGAGCTTGTTACATATATTCACTCTGCATGCAATAGGAAGAGATGGGTTCTTTCAATGACAGATTCAGTCCACTGACTTCAGGGACTTCTCTCTGGGATGAATGCCATTTTAGAAGTACACCCGTTCCTTTGCAGCAGGGAACATAGCTGGCTGGGTGCACAGCTTCAACAAGTCAGATAAGATGTATCCAGTAAAAAGGATCAAGAAGAGCTTTCAAGCATTGCCTTTGCAGAGACATGCTGGTAAGAGAGATAGGAGGGATGTCTGACAAGCTTTGTCAGATACTTGGCAGAAGATGTGATCAGATGATGAGTTTGGAAGGACAGATTGTTACATGTTTATTAACCTTATTTTCAACACAGTGTTTATTAGCTGTGTTTTGCAATATGTAACTAAGCATTAAAGGTAGATTCCTTCCTCAGACCCCAACATAGCATATTGCATACTGTTCCTTGGTATAATCAGGTGTTATCACTGTGAGAGTGAATAGTTTTCTAAACAACGTGCTGTTAATTGTGGAGTTTAGTTAGCTTAGTTAGTTTAGTTTTCTGAACAATGTGCTGTTAATTTTGGAGTTTAGTTAGCAGAGGCACAGCTAAAAAAGTGAAATTATAAAATAGAAAATCGGTTTGTTTTACCTCGAACCAGGACACTGATATGAGTATCATAGAGGTTAAATGCTGCTATTAGATGTACTTCAAAAAAAAAGAAATCTTCAAAAAGAGAAAAGTTTTTTGGTTTTTTTTTTAAATCCTTTTAGGCCCTCTGTGCACAGACACAAGATCGGAGTTAAAGGGTAGAGTTAAAGGGTAGAGTTAAAATTCTCTCTAATCTGGTTTTAAANTATTAGCTGTGTTTTGCAATATGTAACTAAGCATTAAAGGTAGATTCCTTCCTCAGACCCCAACATAGCATATTGCATACTGTTCCTTGGTATAATCAGGTGTTATCACTGTGAGAGTGAATAGTTTTCTAAACAACGTGCTGTTAATTGTGGAGTTTAGTTAGCTTAGTTAGTTTAGTTTTCTGAACAATGTGCTGTTAATTTTGGAGTTTAGTTAGCAGAGGCACAGCTAAAAAAGTGAAATTATAAAATAGAAAATCGGTTTGTTTTACCTCGAACCAGGACACTGATATGAGTATCATAGAGGTTAAATGCTGCTATTAGATGTACTTCAAAAAAAAAGAAACTTCAAAAAGAGAAAAGTTTTTTGGTTTTTTTTTTAAATCCTTTTAGGCCCTCTGTGCACAGACACAAGATCGGAGTTAAAGGGTAGAGTTAAAGGGTAGAGTTAAAATTCTCTCTAATCTGGTTTTAAAGAGTTGTTTGAACAATATCTGTCTCTTTTTCTTTTATTTTTTTATTTGTTTGTAATAGCCTTAGTAGAATCATAGAATTGCCTAGGTTGGAAGGAACCTTTCTGATCTGGTCCAACTGTCAACCTAACGCTGACAAAAACCATCACTAAGCCATATCTCTAAGCTCCACGACTACCCATCTCTTAAATACCTCTAGCGATGGTGACTCAACCACTTCCCTAGGCAGCCTGTTCCAATGCTTAATAATACTTTCAGTGAATAAAATTTTTCCTAATATCCAATATAAACCTCCCCTGACACAACTTGAGGCCATTTCCTCTTAGTGTCTGTTACTTGGAAGAACAGACCAATTCCTACCCAGCTACAACCTCCTTTCAGGTAGCTGTAGAGAGTGATAAGGTCTCCCCTCAGCCTTCTTTCTTCCAGGCTGAATATTCCCAGCTCCCTCGGCCACTCCTTCTAAGACTTGTTCTCCAGCCCCCTCACCAGCTTTGTTGCCCTTCTCTGCACACATCCCAGCACCTCAATGTCTTTCTTGTAGTGAGAGGCCCAAAACTGGACACAGCACTCAAGATGGGGCCTCAGTAGTGCAGAGTACTGGGGGACAATGACTTCCCCAGTCCTGCTGACCACACCATTCCTGATATATGCCAGGATGCTGTTGGCCACCTTGGTCACCTGGGCTCTTTAGAAGAAAATTAACATCTGCTGTCCTGATATAGTACTTTTCTCTTGCTATGCCTCCTCTTCCCCATTGCAAAACATAGGACCCACAAACTCTTCTACCTGATGAAGGTCTTGCTATGCCCCCTCTTAACTCTTCTTCTGCCAACCTGTAAAGCATCTGAATCTCAGAGAATTGAAATGCAGATAAACTTTTATTACATAATACAATGGGACAATGGTACATGGTTAAAAGAGGTTTTTTAATACATCATTCAGTCATTCATTTGTATGAGATACTTCTCTGTTAGCATGCAAGGAAGGGAATAGAAAAGGACAGGCAGCTGGGCAATCTCAAACAGTGATTATAGAATGTGGGACATCACAGAAAAAAACCTGAGTGCTTGCAAACTAGGTTCCCTGCCAGATTTTAGGCAATATAGGTGTTGCATAGATGAAGATTCTCTTTACCCTTTGTCTTCTAATATTGGCCTTCTAGCATTTCAAATAATTTCAGAGGCCAGAAAAACATCAGCCTTTGCCCTAGTTTCAATAAGCATTTGGCCTTTATCTGTTTTTTCGTTTTCTCTGCAGCCTGTCTCTTATGTCAGAAGGTGATGGCTGCAGCTGGCCCTTTACATAACAGTGCCAGTAGACTTTGTTTATGAAAGCAAAAAAGATACCTTCTGGTGCACTCAGCAAAGTAAGAAAACTTTGACTGTTCTCTCTGCTATAGGAAGGGGAGAAGATGCTCCGTGAGAGGCACTATGCTCCTGAAGCCATTCAGTCCAGACTACAAGAAATGGAAGAGCTATGGGAGGAACTGCTAGCAAGTTGCCAGGATAAACGAGCCAAGCTGCAGGATGCTTACAAGGTAATACAGGAATGCCAGCAGCTAGTTCTTGGTGTCATTTCCAGAGACAGCTCAGCAGCTACACATCTCTTGTATGACTATGTCACTTGATACAATAAGACCTGATTTTTAAAGACAAAGCAGAGAAACTACTAAGTGTGGACTGACTGACCTCTTTTTTCCAATACATTAAGAAAGAAATCCACATCTGCTTTTCATTCTTCTAGTTCCAGGCACATGACTTCTTGTGATTGAGTTATTCATAGGCTATCAGACACTCTGTGGGTATAAAATAGAGCTCTCCCTTTAAATGGCTTCCTTTGAAAGTACCAGTCCATCATTTATATTTGTGCAACACAATTAAGATTAGCTCTTGATATTCACTGCACCTCTTCTTGCATTTACTCTGATTTACCTGTCTTCTTCATTTGGACTATGGTCATATCTGGGGAAAGTTCACTGAGCCCTGGGAAGCTTCTCCATGTCTGTGTGTAATTCTTCCTGCAAGTGGCCAAGATTTTTATATCATGCTGTCTGTCCTTTTTTCCTGCTTGTCCTCAGGGCCTGCATTTTCAGCGAAGTGTAGAGGATATGGAGAAATGGTTGGAAGATGTGGAAAATGAGTTGAAAGCACCATATAGTGACAACGATCTGGTTGTTTTGAACAGTCATCTGAAGAAACAAGAGGAACTGGAGGAAGATATTGCTGGCCATAAGGATAGGCTACAAGAGCTTGTGGTCACAACTCAGCAATTCCAAAAGGAGAAGCATTTCCTTGCTGATGAACTAGAAGAGAAAGTGGATCAACTGGTGCAGAGGTATAAGAGTGCCTGGCCTGTGTCCTGACATCTTTATCTTAAGTTTATCAGTTTTTTCTTCCCTGCATATTTTTTTTCTTTTCTTCTCTATATCATTCTGAAAAGAACATTTTGCATTCAGTCCTTATTAATATGCAGTCCTTGTTGGGTTTCCTTTAAAACCTACAGATACAAAAGTCTACATGATCCTCTGCAGGAGAGACGTGGGAGTCTGGAGGCAAGCAGACTTCAGTACCAGTTCTTCCGAGATGTTGATGAGGAGTTGGCCTGGGTTCATGAGAAGCTTCCCATGGCTTCCTCCAGGGATTATGGCCAATCCCTGGTAACTGTTCAGAGTCTACAAGAAAAGCACCAGGTAATGTCATGTGACAACCATTATCAGTCTTTAGAATCAAAGCGAAATCACGGAATTCAATTTGCCTCTGGCAAACTTCGTCTGCTCTGCTTTGGCTAACAGGATTTAAGGATGACAGGAATTATTCTTATCTATGTCTGGTAATGATGACATTTTTCAAAGGATGTGTCCATGACTTGGCAACACATGATATTCAATATTGCTTTTCACTGCAGTGGTGTAGGTGCCATATCATATGCTTTTCTGTGGACACGTTAGCTATTTCTGTGAAGTGACTTCAAAACCTGTCTCTTGCAATACAAAATGGATTTTACAAACTGTTGTGCATCCTGTCATAGCTTCTTTGTGCAACAGATGTCCTAACAAATATGCTTTGAAACTCAGCAAGTACATCAAAGCAATCTTATTGTTCAGATGTCTCAGGATGGGCTCCCAGGAAAACACAGCTTTCCCCAAAACTCTTTCTACTCTGGAGGGAGGGAGTTAACAGGATATTATAATGACCCTTTCCTAACCTTCAGACCAGTGGTAGCTTTCAATATAGCTGCTGAATTATTTTGCAAGTTTCAGATGGGCCATCAGAGAAAGCAGAGCCTGGACCACTGCCATCTCAAATGCCAATAAAACAGCATCTGCCTTCCTAATAGGTTTTTAATAAGGAGCACTGTCTCTTTCCAAACATGAGGTGGAAGGGGAAAAAAATCCTGTTAAAAGTTTCCAGCAGCTATTGGTACTTAATGCTAGACATCACTAAGTCATTTAAGTGCCAAGTCAAGTGCTTCTGGGGTTGGGTAGGGTTGGGAAAGACCAAGTATCTTATGAAATAGGAGTGTGTGATATATATACACACTTGTAAATAGTGAGAGTAAGCCCAAGAATTTGGTGCAATCTGGATGTCTACAAAAATTTGAAATGTCCCCAAAGTAAAACATCAAGACCTGCTACAGGTGACATACTAGGACAGGGATGAAGTCTCTTAAAAAGTTGATTTATCCTAGGTGTACTCACAATTTACTGAATAATGGTAAAATGTTTTTAAATGCATCTTCTAGAACATTCCTGAGTAAGACCCATGGGTTTATTCTGAACAGTTTGCACCTTCTTATTTTTAAAAATTCTGTAAATCTGTAAAAATTTTAGCAAGATGCAGTTGGTGACTTTGAGATTAGAGAGTAACAACAAAAAGCTGACTTTATCATGATTAAAATTATACATGTTTTATATGCAATTACTCCTAAAAATTATGAGCTGATTGACATGGTAAGGGACTAATTAGGTTCACAGAAGAAGTGTTGGAGCTGAATTAATCTAAGAAAATATTTGGGACAACCAAAGAAACAGTGAAGATACTGCTTTAGGCTAGAATTATCTTTGTGTTAATTGGCCAGGTGTCAAAATATTTCAATGAACTGTGAAAATGGGAGATATAGACCATAATACCAGTGGATAATAAATTGTCAATTCTTCCTGCTATTTTGCTTCTTATTCTCCTGGAAGCAGAATTAAAATACAAGCTTTGAATTCTCAAGCCTTTAGTACCTAGAGTCTCTGCACCTTCTTTTAAAATGTTGGCTTACAGGCAAACAAATGTCAGAGGTAACCTAACAGCCAACACTTGAATACATTGTTAGGTCCACCCTCTATTGTTTGTGTTAACGAGCCAGATTTGCAAAATTCAGTCCTTGGTCCATTATCACAAAAGAGATTGTGTGTGGAAAAAAAAAAAAAAAAACCAAAAAAAAAAACACNAAAAAACAAACACAAACAAACAAACAAAAAAACCCCACAACCAAAAAACTGTCTTGCAAAATTGCATTTACCCACAATTATAATATGCACACCCACAGCTGTTTGGCTTGGAACAAAGTTCTCATTCACTCCTCCTGTCCCCTTTTTATTTTTTTAATTCTTGTTATTTTAAATGAATTACTGTGAATGCGTGTTCTAAATGTTCGACTGCAAAGTTGTTGTTCATGCTGCTGTATTATTATTAATACCCGGTACAAGATGTTTTATAATCTTTGCCACTGGATTCCATTCTGCTGGGGTCAGATTTGGTGTCACTTTTCAACAACTTAGTGGCTGTCTTGAAATTAATAGGGGGAAGTTAAAGGCAAGATTAGAATCAGAGCTCTTTTCCAGCCAAATCTGATACTTAAATTGAAAAAACAACTCCTCTCCTCAGAGAGGGCGTCTCTTCTACGTTAACACTGCACTGCAGTCTAACTCAAACTGCCCATTTCATAGTTATGAAAATGAACACAACGACTGTAAAATGGTGAGGGTGTTTTGTGCTCAAGGTGCTCAGGCATAATTAGCTGTGGAATGCAGATCCTCCCCCAGACAAATTGATGGCATGGTCTTTAGTCACTCAGGCAAATATCCTATTGGGGGAGATATGGACATATGCACATGGTTTTAAAATCTACCAGTCTTAAGAAATTATTTTTAAGTAAAGTCTTTGAGAACTGATCCAAGTAGTTTTCTTCTCTCCTTGTCCTCTTGTTTGCCTGATAGTATGTGTACCCACAGTGTTTGCAAAAGCTGTTATGCAAAGCTAAATCTTCTACAAAGGCACTGCCAAGTGGTAAATACTGATAAGCAGGTGAATTGATTCTTCTCCCCTAGACACATTTTAATTCAAGAAACACCATGTAATGGGGTGGAAGTGGGTATATTTCAGTGGAATCTACAGAATTTTTTTTTGTTTGTGGTTAGAACCTCTTCCCTCCACTCTCTGAGGTGATGCACACCAAAGTCCAAACTATGTGTCTGTAGTTGATTTCTATAACAACTCCTTCACCCCAAAAAACCTCTTCCACTCCACTTCCAGCATTCACTCAGACTTTGCACTTCTGAGCCATTTTTGTGTATAGAAAAGAGATTTATAATGGAATTGCATGGCTGCATTATCTGGTATAAAAATCTCCATAAATTTTATTCTTGGTCTGTCGTTTTACTCTTTTTCCAGAATTTGGAGAATGAGATAAGCAGTCGGGATGCTTTGACCAAGGCAGTGCTCAGTACAGGGCAGAAACTGGTAAGAGGAGGCCATCCAGCCTCACGAAAGATTATGGAGCATCTGAAGAAGCTTGAGACATCTGTAGAAGCCTTGAAGGCAGAGGCTCAAGAGAGAAGACAGCAGCTCATGCAGTCATATGAGGCCCATCTGTTCCTGAATGAGGTAAAGATGGTTCATGAGAGATTTATTTTGGTCTTTCTTTGCTTAAAAGAACTGATACCTGTACTGTTGAATGGATGCCAGTGTGGAGATAGCAGGAGATTTTACATATCTGGTAAGAACAGGTACAGTGGAGAAATAACAGTTGCTTTCCAAGTAACTGAAGTGAGGGATAAACATGTAACCTGTAACATGTAACATGTTTCTGAGTACATGTCTTTTTTGAATAGTGTCTGCAAGGTTGCATTACAGGAAGGTACTTAGGCTGCTCTCTATTTTCACTGATGTGTCCCTTTGGGCACCACTGCTTTCCAGTTTCCTTTGTCTTGACCTAAATCACAGCTGTGTTCAGGCTCATCCCTCTATATTTTATGCAGCTACTGGAGGTGGAGGCGTGGCTGGCAGAGAGGAGCTTCATTCTGGAGACCTCTGATTATGGGAAGAATGAAGAATCCACACAAGCTCTACTGCGTAAACTTGAAGCTACCAAGCTGGACATGGATGGTTTCAGGCCCCGGGTCGAGAAAGTACAGGAGACAGGTGCTGGCTTAATAAACAAAGGCAGCCCTGAGAGGTAGGAAAGTGAAAATACGCTTCTGCTACAGGTCTAACAGAAATGCCCAAAGAAGGCAAATACAGGAAAGTTCAACCTTCAGTGGCTGTTTGATGGCTCATTCAGAAATATGACTTCAGGGGGCATGAATCCATCCTTCACCACCATCAGGCCCCACACTCACACACACTCAGGCCCCAAAAAGCTTGATAATTGTTTTAATATTTTCATGACTGTTGCTAACAAGGCCCAGTTAGCACAGATCAGCTTCTTTGGCCATTGTCTGTTCCAAGCAACTCATTTACCTAGTTTTCATTTACCATAAACATTCAAATGAAGGTGTGCTTGGGAAAGGATATGGACATTCTTGACAGTTCACTGTTTTTCATTGCCATTTTACTTTTATATCAGGGGAGGAAGAAGTGAAAGAGCAGCCATTCATGCGAGATACTTTTATTTCCTTAACTGGCTGGTTTTAACAGTTTGGTGTAATTCATTCACTGGTGTTATCTGGTTTCTTCTGTACTGTGAAGATGTTGTAAATTCAACCTGTCAGAAAAGACAAAGTTCAAAAAGAACAATAAAACAAAGACATACCCTCTGATTCTTGTTCTTTGCAGTCCAGCCATACTTTCAAAGCTCCAGGGGATCCTAGCAGACTATCAGTCTCTCCTACAGAAGGTTGAGACCCAGAGAAAACGCCTGCAAGAACAATTCCAGATCTATCAGTTTGAAAGAGAACTCCAGCTGGTGGATGCGTGGCTTTCCAGTAAACAGTCTGTAGCAGAGTCAGATGACTATGGGCAGGACTTAGATGATGTTGAGGTAAAAGAAAACAAAATGTATTGTATGTATTGTGTGGCAAAGATGGAATATATGTGTTGCAGTTTTTGTGTAGCTGCTGACAGTGAAGCGTGTTACAGTGACAAAAACAGAGCAAAATATTTTTCTCTGCAGCAAGAGCTCAGACTGGTTTCTCTCTGCTTATACAGGGCTCCCTGAGGTAGCACCTTCCAGCAGAAAAAGTAGGTGCATCAGAGAGTTAGCTTTCTGAGAGATAAGGTGAGGTTGCACAATTAACTTGCTGGCCCTGATTATAAATCAACGGGGCCTAAAAAACTGGACACTACCAGGGCCATGGTCTTGTAACAATTTATGTGGACAACACAGGGATCCAGTGTTCACACCTCTGACTGCTGATTTCAGGGACAAATTTCCCCTCGGGACGTACAGTGCAGAGAGGTATCATTCATAGTGTCAGCAGTGTCTGCTGCCTAAGTGGACAGTATAACACATTATGTTTCTTAGCTTTTGATCTGGGCAGCATCTGTTAGTCAGGATGTGGGTGATATTTCTCTGTGACATAAGATGCTAAATGATTGAGACAATAGATGCCGCCTTCTGACTCTGTATCATCTGGGTTTATCAAGTGATTTGCACTTGTAGACTGCAAAGTAGTCATAGTTTTTGTGTTATACAGTACAGAGAAAGTGATTCCTTCTGCTTCTCTCATAAAGGTGGGCAGAAATTCTCATATCTAAGTCTGTCACCATTTATATTGCAGGTGCTGGAGAAAAAGTTTAAAGATTTTGTAAATGAGGTGAAACCTCTAGGACATTCCAAAGTTGTCTCCCTAAATGAATTAGCATCTAAACTAGAGAAGGAGGGCCACAGCAAGATGGACATTATCCAGAAGAGAACAAAGCAAACCAATGAGACATGGGAGAAACTATGCCATGCTATTCAGACAAGAACGGAGGTAGGAAATACATGGAAAATGGGGACATTGAATTCCCTGCAGTTTCCCATGTCCTTCCTCCTTTCCCAAACCAGTGCACTGTTCATATTGAAACACAAGGTTTATAAGACTAATAGGTGTATTCTGTTCTACTCTTCCTTGGTCCATCTTCCTTTGTAGTCACTGCTCACACTGCTGTTCCTGGCAAGGCTTTTACTTCAAAGGTGTTTATCAACTTGGAGTAATTCTGTTTTCCTTAATTCACTGCTATCTTTGCTTTCTTGAAAAACTAAACCACACTAATGGTTTACCACCACTAACAGGTCGTCAGCTCTGGCACTCATTTGACTGATTCCTTCTGCCTCTCTCATAGAGGTGGGCAGAAATTTTCATGTCTAAGTCTGTGTCACCATTTATCCTGCAGGTGCTGGAGGAGAAGTTTAAAGATTTTGGAAATGAGGTGAAACCTCATTTTCACCTGTTTGGTGAAATAGGTGTTTTTGTTCCATTTGCAGTGTTTCTATTTGTTTGAATAGGCCTCTATTCCAAGCAAGTTTTTCAGGACACTTTCAATGGTTGAGAGAACTACCTTTAAAGGGCAATTCATGCTCTACATTTTGATCTTTCATCTTATGTAGGGATAAATTGCTCTTTGGAGACATCTGATTCTTTCAAATGACAAAGAGAACTAGGGGAAATTAGGTTAGCTTGAACACCTCACTCAAGTGACTCAATTGGGAAGGTGTTTCACTCTTGTTCAGTTCGTACTATGTTAGGAAATATTAGAGTTGCCCTTTTTTTGTACTGCAGATATTATATGTAGTATTACTATTAAATTATTTCTTCATTCCAGAATCTAAGAGCAGCCCGGCAAGTTCACCAATATGATCATGATGTGGATGAAATAAAGGGTTGGATGCAGGAGAAAGAGGCAGTGGTGGAAATAGATGATTATGGATATGATCTTCCAGGTGTACAGACACTTCTCAACCAGCTTGAGGGAGTAGAGGTAAGGGGATCTGTCATGAAGCAGTGGCAGAAAAGCGGCCAAAAAAAAGGAGGAGACTGATGCTTGATTTGAAGTCTTTTCAAATCTTTGTTTGTCTGCTTTGTTTGCAGGACAACAAAAGGTAATTTTGCACCCTGAAATATTCATTGTGCTTCACAAGAGAGGGCCTTTTCCTCCTTTTCTTTTTTTTTTTTTTTTTTTTTTTAACACTGGGATATTATATTCTTAGTGCTTTTACTTCCAAGGATTAGCTTCTCTTCTAAAATCTATTCCAAATTGATATTGTAGTTACAAAGGTGTCATCTGAACTACAAGAGACTACAACTCCACACTTATCAAAATAATCAGCGTGTCGCATCTGAAGAATCTTCTTTGATGTTTGATGACGAATGTTAAAAGGCATCGGGAGGAAATTAAGAGGAAAACTCTTGACAGAGTCATATTTCAGAGTCATATTTCCAGCCCGTGGCTGGAAAAGATATGTACCACCTTTAAAATCTGCTTTTGATAGATGTAAGGATTGACTAGTTCTTACAACCTGCTCTGTCTCTGTTCCAGAGAGATCTAGGAGCCATTATGAAAGAGCTGGAACGGATTCGGGGAGAGGCTTGGCACCTCAGCCGCACATACCCTCAAGTCAAGGAAAACATTATGGAGAGACTCACAGATGTGGATGAGTGCTGGGAAAACCTGGACAAGAAGTTTCTGGAGAGGAAAACGAGACTGAGCCAAGCAGAACAAGTCCAGCTATACTTCAATGACTGCAGGGAGCTAATGTATGTATTGGCCCCTTGAGTCTGGCAGTGGACCTTATTTCTTGTCTTACCCATTTAGGATTTTCTAAATTATACCTAAATTACAATTTTCTAAATTATAGTCAGTTATTAGATGCCTGTCTTAGAAGTTCCACGGCTTGCTTGCAAATCTCTTTGAATAAATGCATGGCACCTTCTCAACAGCACTTCACAGAATTTACTACACATCAGAGCTGACCATGCCACTGCACTTCAGCACAAACCCACATTGTTAGATTATTTCATAGACAGTCTTGGAGAATTCACTCACTCTGGACAGATTTGGTAGTCTCACAATTCCGACTGAAAATACTGTTGATTCTGTAGGAAGATGGGCGAGTCTCTGCTAGGTAGTCAAGTAATTTATACACCTATACAGACACCAGTGCCCATTTTTCTCAGAGTCAAAAAAAAACTACACTAAAGATAACCTTCTTGAATAGGTTAGCACTTGCTCTAGTGCTGAAAATGTTTTATGCATATGTTTTACTGCCCATGTGCACACAGCCATTCTTAGTAGTGGTCAGTTTTTTTCCAAGAATTCAATTACTGGGAAATTCCATTATTTTTTTGCCCTTCTTTCATCTGAATTAGAGTGAACTGCTGAAAGTTTAAAGCATCTACAAAGTATACTTTTTAAAAAAAAGATGTGTTGAGCAAAGTTTCTCATTTTGTTTAAATCAATCATGCCAAAGTACCTATAAGCAGAGGTCAAATGTTAAAATTTAAATAAATAATGAAGATATGCTAGACTCGGTGGCAGACTAGCATTAAAATGCTATATTTTATCATTTTAATGTCATTTTCATCAAAATTGACACGGTTTCAGTGGAAGTTCTGCTTTTTAAACGGGATTTCTCACAGAAGAAATATGGACATTTTCAGTTCAGTGTAGTTAATGAAAGAGTTAATCCACGACAGCAGTAGAAATACAAAGTCAATGGAGTGGTTACCACTGACTATTGGACATTTACTGTGCTAAGGGATAGATCCTGAGCTCAGGTAAATCGAGATGCATTCATTTATGCCAATTGAGACTCTTGGAGTAGAAAATTTTCCTTCAAAAGTACATTATTGGCTTGAGTGCTCTATATGCATATGAAGTACTTTCATGTGTATTAATAAGATTAAATAGACATCTGAAAGACTCTGTGTCCCTGTAACGCATATAAAAATGCTGCAAATGTGTACAGCCAAGGTATTTGCAGTTGCAGTTCTTTCTGAAGATCTGAATGTGCAAAATGCTTCAATCTGTAGAGATGCTGCAGCTGTCTCCCTAACAGGCTATGTAACTGGGAATATTATATATCAGGTTATAAATGTCCAGAAACGCGTGAGTGAACCTTCAATGTGTTTGTATATTCCTATCTTTCATTAGCAAGTAAAAGACTCTACACACGTGTCCACAGCCACAGGATGTGAGGATATGTACATTCCTGAGTAGCCAACAGACTCAGATCCCTTCTGGTTTTACCCTTTTGACTCTATTCTGCAGGGCCTGGGCCAATGAGATGCATGCACTGGTGATATCTGAGGAACTGGCAAATGATGTCCTGGGAGCTGAACTGCTTATCAAGCGTCACGAAGAATATAAGCGTGAGATAGAGAAACAGTGGCTAAAGTATGAAGAAATGCAGCGGGCAGGAGGTGACCTAATGAAGAATGGACATTTCATGTCTGTGGAGGTGTGTTGATGAGTTCAATATTTTCCAAACAAGAGTGAACAAATAAGATATTAAATAGGTGGGAGTTGCAGTTTTGTCTCTCTTTCAAAACAGAAGAACTGAGCAGGACAATCAGGTTCTCTGCCATTAAAAGCTGCGGACTTCATGTGACTTATAGAAAAAAAAAACGCCTTTTAAAGATCTTACTCCTCTGAAACCTGATTTTGAAATTGACCACAAAAGGATGATCCCTGGATTGATTATGGTGATGCGGGGCGTAGGGAGGTATTGCTATTCCACAGAAAAGGTGTCCCACATAAATGAGATTTTAGCATTTAGCTGTACAAAACCTAAGATAAAACACATCACAATGCAATCAACTATAGGACAGAGTGATGTCCCAGGGTATACCAAAAGATATGTAATTTTTCAGAAATGTTACAGAGCCACAGGGGCAAGAAAGTTAAAATTTCTGTTATCCTTTATACTTCAAGCTCTGCAGTGGTCCTGAGCTTGTCTTGATACCGTCAGTAGATCCAGAGACCACACCATCAAAAGTATCTTCAGAATTTATGCGGGATTGCAATACTTCTGTTGTAGAAAGAATTAGAGAACTTTCTACAGTTTAAGGCTTTGTTTAAGTTGCTTTGCCTAAATGGATGTGTTTCTTGAATCTTCTGGTTCTCACTAGTTCTATAATACAAGTTTTCTGGATATAGTTTCATCACAGCAAAGCAGATAGCAGATATTGGTCATACAGTATGTGGAATATGCATACAGTTATAATACACAGCTATACAATGTACAGGCTAAATGGATTCAAGTGAGAAAAATGAGGACCCAGTCATCCTTTCCAAACTATGTTAACGCCAAAAAGTTGTCTAGAGGTCATCTTTGGGATCATGAGGACAGACTAAATTCTAGTTGGTTATGACATGAAAGTCTGGATTTTTCACCTCTTGACATAGCAAATGTTATTTTTTCTAGATTGAAGAAAGACTCTTAGAGCTGTCGGAGCTGATGAAGAAGGTAAAGGAAAGCTGGGATATGAGGAAAGAGTTATACGAAGAAAACTGGGAGATTCAATTGCTCCGCAGAGAGCTAGAACAAGCAGAAGCGTGGCTGGCTGCCAAGGAGAGCTTTCTTTCAGATCCTAGCTATGGGGTGAGTAACAACAACGCAATGCTATTTAAATGTCTCTTAGCATATAGAGAGTGCTTGGAGAATGTATCACCTTGGGCCTGAAGTTAATCATAATCTAAAGAGTAATGCACCTTGAGATAACAAAAGGCAGGAACTCTTATCATCTTATAGAGGTGAGCTCAGGACAGTGGCTGCATTTTGCATGGCGATGGCCTCCAGGAAATGGTGGCTAACAGGGGGTGGTAGAAGACTAGGGAGAATTCCAGACCATTTTTTCACATAATAAGATAATTTGCAGAGGGTTCAACCTTCGTTGTCATGCTGAGAGCCTGTTTCAAAAGGCTTTTTTCCTAGCATGTGTTGCACAGAAGGCTTGATTGCTAGCTTGTAAATTCCTATTTAAACACCAGCATCCATAGTTGGGTTTTTTTCTAGTTGTTGTCTTCTACTGGTTTATGAAATGGGAAAAACAGTGTCATAATCTCGGGTATTGAAAATCAAGAGAGAGCAAGACAGAGGTTTAAGATGCACATGTTGTAGGGCAGGAATAAACTCTGTGTCTAGCACAAGCTGGAATCCAAGCACTTAATATGTATGTAATCAGTTATACTTGGAAGCCACGGTACCACATGGCTTTGCAGAAAAAAAGAGGTGGTTGTTACTTGTGCTTTTTTCAAGTACAGCAGACAGACTGCAAGCTACAACCCTTTTCTTTTACATGTCAACTAAGATTTTTTTCACACACTACCAGGGTTTTAGACATTCAATTATAAATATTTCAGAATCACCATTTGGCTAAACATATTGGGTAAATCTGAAAATCCCAGCATAATCTCTTCTGATGGACTTGGTTTTAGACTCCTGTACCTGATAATCTTTCCCTTCAGGATTCAGTGTCTGAAGTAGAGGAACTACTGAAGAAACACCATGATTTTGAGAAGATGCTTGCAGCTCAGGAGGAGAAATTTGCTCAGCTCAGCAGGAAAACTAAGGTGAGAAGTAGAAGGTCAATGAGATGTATATGAAACAGGATAATGTGGGTCCTTGAATGTTTGGGGCTCAGTCACTCCATATAAGAATTAACTCTTGTGCTGAGATGAAGTAAATGAGTGACCAAATGAGTGACCAGAGCAGGGAGAGATAGAGCAGATAGAGCAGCTGAGAATGAGACCTGTTTGTGGACCAAAAGAGTCCTACTAGCTTGCCAAAGCTCCAGTGGAGAAGTGGAACCTTTCTTCTGCCAGGAGCAGCAAAAATGCTGTGTGTCATTACTGTGCGATCCTTTAAAGGATCACCCTTTAAAGGGTGATCCTTTACTACATGGATGGAGAGATTTTTGATTCATGCAGAATTTCAGTAGGGAGCTGCAGCTGCCTGACGGTGTGGGGGGATAGTAGAGGGAAAATAAAGGAGACCAAGGCAGAGATGGGCCTTTTTCATTCTGGCATCAGAGTTCTACAATGGGACTGTATTAAGTACAAAAAATATTCAGCCGACATCCCAGATCTTGTATGGATGGTTTTTAAAATTACTTTCTTGAAATAACCAGCCAAACATAGCTTTTGAGTTTGGCATTAGACTTAAAATTAGCTTAGCTGGGCCTGCTAAGTTCAGTGGTTTGCGGATTGGCTACAGGAAAGGATAAATTCCTCCACTCTAAAATTTTCCGTCGGAATATCTCTAAATACTCACTGTTCCCACAGCAAACTTAAAGAAGCACTGCCTCAGAAAAGAAGCAGAGTTTCTCTAGAACTCATTACTCAGCCTCTAGAGAACTTAGCAAAGGCAGGACTCATGGTATTTGAGATTAGCTGCCATCACTGTTTGTGGTGTGGGCAACAAAATAATGGTCAGTACAGAGCAATTAAGTTCAGTTCTAACTCTAAGAATGCTAATGAAGGTACAGGCCTTAAAATTCAATGCCAGGAGAGAATGTATTTCAAAAACTATTCCTGCTTAAAATTAAAAAAATCTTAGGTAAGTACCCATGAGTGCAATAAAAGTAAATTTTAAAAATGTAATACTTGTGTCCTACAGAGGGAGATGAATCTTCTGAAACAAGTGGACACAGAAGAGAGTGAGCAGAAGGATAAAAGCCAAGTTGTACGGGTTCCCTCTCTGAAAAGAAAAACATCTGACAAAAGAAAGACACCACCAAAAGTGACAGAGAGCACAACACCACTGCCGTCTGTGCCCTTACCCAGCCTGTCATGGAGAGCCCCACTTGAAACTATTTTCTCTCCCATTGAAAAGTCTCCATCAGCATTCCAACAATTCATTGCCGGGGGAGTCCCAGACGTGCTGAGCAGAAGCAAAACAGAAATGAAAGCTGAGAGAAGGCTCAGTGAGACTGTCACTCCACCTACACCAAAGACAGTGGGTCCACCAGCTACATCTTTGGAAAGTCCCAGTTCTTTAAGCTCTCCTTTATCTCCTATTCCCATAAGCCAGACACGCAGTAGCAGTTTGTCAGAATCCTATGCCACAGGCCTTTTATTACCTCAGGAAAAAAGTGCTAGAGGCTCCTCTTCCTCCAACCTGCAGACAGAAGTAGTGGCAACTCCACCTGAGCCTGCCCAAAGGTCACTAGATAAATCACCAAACTTACTGCAGTCTGACCCCTCTTTGGGGAGATTAGAGAACACATCTTTGGTAAGTCCTGGAGATTCCTGGCTCTCTTCTCACAAAATTACTATCCTGTGCTAGTTAAAATGAGGAAATACAGGAAGTTTTGTATGAAAGTCACAAAGACTGCTGTAAAGTGAGCATTTCAGTGGATACACTCATAGATCTGAATAGCAAGAGGCATTTTATGTGCCTTTGCAGTTGATACATTTTCCAAAAAGACCATTGACTTAATACACTATGCTGACTATGTGTAGCTTAAAAGAATTTTTAATTTGTTCAGCTTTATTGCCTAGGTCTTAACAACTGTATTGGTTTCTCTGTTTCTTTCCCAAATGAGAGTTTATTCATGCTGCTAAATACTCAGTAGAGCACTTACTTAACAAGAGCCAGGAGATGCTGTCTCAAAGAGGCAAGGCTGCTGATATACCCACACCCTCTGTGTGAAGTGGTGGTGCTCAGTGTCCACTGGGTTTAAATGTTAGGGAGAGGCAGGACTTAGTGGCACCCTTACCAAAGAGCTGAGCTGCTGCAACCAGCAACTCCTGTCGGCTCTCCTTGGCAGGAAATACACTGTAAAGTCATGGACAGCTAAAAATTGTTCCCTTTCCCACTTGCACTTTGAGAAGAATATGGTTGTCATGTATCCAAATGTGTCAATATAACACCATACATAAGTGTAAGTCAGTATTATTGCAAGGTGGTATGAGTAACTTCAGCAGTTTAATTGTAAATTGTATTTAATAATATAAAAATAATATTAATTAATTAATACACCATGATAGGGCAAATTCTGTGAGCAAATTGTTCTAGAAAGACCGTAATTACCTTCATATGGATAGTATATCAGAGATGTGACTGCAGCCTAGAAAGGATTTCTAGCTGCTTTGTGAATGTAGAGAGTAGAGGCAGTAGAGATCAGTTTCTCTACTGAGAAACTTCAGATATTCGAGCTTCAGATATTCAAACATATGTTTAAGGTGCATTTTACAATTAAACAGCAATGTTCTTGTGTGTCTCAGGCTTCTGCAAGTCTCCAGCACATGGAGGGGTTCTTAGAAAAGAGAGACCAGCTCCTTCCAGGAAGACAACAGGTAGAAACAAATGTCATTACTCTGGGTTAATTAATCTTTCCTTGAGTTATAGGCCAGATCTGGTCTGACTTCTGGATAAACTCTTGCTGAAGAGGAGCTCAGGACTTTGGGTTTAATTCAGGTACTGCTAAAATGCGTGAAGAAATGTCCACTGACTTTAGCAGTACCTGACCAATTCCTTCAGAGAGAGACAATGGAATTTTAACCTGTCATGGGAATCATGCAGAACAGGGTCTGACTACATTTAATGGATTTAATGGATTTATGAACCAGAGCCTAGGCTGTAAGAACATGTTAGTTATGTTCCCCTAATGATAAATACAGATGTCAATTTATCAATTGAATTGGGAGGGGCAGGAATCAATATTTAAAAGAAAAATACAAGCTTATATCAGAATATGATGGTTTCTTGGCAGAGGAAGCCTGCACTCCCATTGTCCCAATGCTTATAATTTCTAACTGTGATAGAAAAGAATTAAAGTTTCTGTTTATCTTTGAAGAAGTGGTTTGTTTAATCCAGGGCTGAATGAAACTGAAATTTAAATTCTCATCCTGGGATAGAATATCACTTCAGGTCAGTAGGCTAATGATCATAACAGGCAAGAGATTTTCTATTATTCACCACCAATCTGCAGATACCCGAATGTTTGCTGAGGTATTGTATGTAAACATATTATCTTGGATTTTTTGTCCCATAGAGTATTTTCTCTGAAATTTTTAACTTGAAAGACCTCTAAAAAATTGAATCTGATATGGACTTCATCTTCTGGAAGAGAAATTTGGTTTTTCCTCTTTTCTGATACACTGAATTTAGTCTGCTGTGATACTGAACATCCATCTTACCAAACAAGAAAAACTATCTTCCTCAAGACTTTTCCTTCCTTTTCTCTGAATGACCAAATTGCCAACTTGACTCGCTGGCATAACAAAATAATACTATACACAAGTAACAGGATCCCTCATCCAGAAGGGTCTCATGGCACTGACCTTTCCCTGCTACACAGTTGGAGCAGGAAACAGCAGCTGCTTTGCACAGTGTTCAGTGCTCAGTTACCATTCCACCAGGGTTAGTTTAGGATATGAAGAAGAATTCAGCAGCCATGTTAGATTGAAACCACAAACTTAAAAATACAGGACTGTGACCAGCAGGCAAGGGCCAGCATTTCATCTGGGAAAAAAGTGGAGCTTTTAGTATACAAAAAGAGACATAACTTTGATTACTCACCGTCTCTCAATGGTGATGCTGACCACAGCATGCTGTAGAGCTTGCTTGCACCATGTCATATAATTATTCATCCTGACTCAGAGAGACCCTTCCTGAATCACTCACACTAGAAACTACAGCAGGAGATAACCATGAATAAAAGAGCTTCTGTGATCACAATTTGGGGAGCTCCTGCCTTCTTGTGGAAGTTGCACATGAAAGATTTCACTGCTCCAATAAAATACATAGCCAGTAATTGGATTTTATTCATTTCTATTCATGTAGCCAGTTTCAAGGTCTTGGAAATCCTTCTACGCAAAACTTGATGGATTAAAGCTTGATTTCTATAATGATGAAAAAGACGCATCTAAGGTAATCTGGTTTTTGAGTCTTTCTATTAATCTCTGTGTTTACCTATGTAAAAACACATTTAAAAGAAAATAGAGTTGTTTTCTTTACTTTGGGACTGGGATAATCAGTTCTCTTTCAAACGTCAACTGACTGAAAATTCAACAACTGTTCAACTTCCACCAACTATAAGACAGAATAATAATCTTTCAGATATTTTCAAGTATATCACTTAAAAGAAGTGTCTTATTCAAGAATTGCCTTAAAGATATAATGCAATAGTCCATTGTTCCTCTGTGGTTATTCCTATTCAGTGATCTTAGTTATAAAGCAGAAAAAGGTAGTAGGGGTGTGTAGTCAGCCTGTGGGTTGGTGTGGAATTGAATACTAGCAGAAAAGACGCAGAAGACATTTTGTTATAATTTCATCCCCCTTCAGAACATAGCCACACTCCTGTCCCTCAGCATTCCTGGTGCCAAATGTGAGAGGCTGGTAAATTACATCAGGAAAGAGAATGCCTTCATGCTTCGGTAAGTCTTAGTGAGTGCACTTCTCCCTAATAAAATCCTCCACAGCTACCTGTATGGCAGTATTTGCCTGCAGTCACTTAAGACTGTATGTTGTTAGGAGGCATAACTGAAATGCCTCAAGGACAGCAGGTATAAAGCAAGGCTAACTGGAATTCTCCTGTTTTTATTTACAGCCTGAGAGACAGGGCAGAGTATTTCTTTGCAGCACCTTCTCAGATGCTAATGGAGGACTGGCTGCAATCACTACAGAATAATATAGGTACATTCTCACTTCAAGAATAAGATGTGTTTTTAGCAAGCAATGGTGAAAGAGAAGACAATGAGAAAGTGTCCTTAGTATGGGGTATTCTGAGCCATGCTTTTTCTCTCTGTTAGACAGCAATACGCAAGTCACCTGCCACTTCACAATGTAATGATCTTGCAGGAGAATGCCCAGGGTGACTTACAAAGAAAGCCCTCAGTTGAACTGCATCCGGCATCAGGTTATTCCCAGGGAGGGGGAGCCTTGCAAATCCAAAGGGATAGATTCATTCCTTTATTAAGAAGTTGCTTTGGATCTTGATCATCAGCTTTTTGTCTGAATCAGGATATCTTTCTGAACACCTCAGTGGGCTTGCTGAAAAAGAAGTCAGAGCACGATTATAGTCATAATGTTCAAAAAAAGTTGTTACAGACCCCGAAAAATGGCAAACTCTGCTTCTAACACTACTTCAGAAGATTTTTATTTATGTTCTTTGACTCTGCAGGACAAAGTAACAGATCACATTCCACGATTCTGCAGCCTTTCCCTCCAAACACAGAGACCTCCCAGACAAGACTGTGGGACTTCCCAGACAGAGGCACTGCTGAAAGACTAACCAGCAAAAGCTCACTCCTGAGGTAGGGGCTCTGGGCTGCAAGGCTGCACTGGCTATTTGTACTTAGGGAGCAGTCACCTACAATGGGAGATGCCCTAAGGTCAAAAAGTCCCACTCCTCTGTCACTAATCCAGTAAAATACATTATTCCTGAGTTTGACCCTACCTCAGTTGATTTGTGCCATTTGTGATGTGCTGCAGCCAATTTTTAAAAAATGGGCCTCACTGTAGTCAGCCATGTCTTTTGTCTGTGGTTGATTACAAAATTGGGGCAGCCAGGGGAATTCTTCTGTCACTTATCATAGGCACTTTATTGAAATAAAGTATCAGATCTGAAGACTGGGTTAGCTGTGTGCTCAAACAGAGAGAGACTTCCAGCAATGAGGGAATCATCTGGATCGGGAGTCGACAATAGATGCCTTGGATTTCCTCTGGATATTCTCTCCAGCAGGATCTGAGAGAAACCCAGCATCCTAATTTAAGGAGCCAAACCAGTTGTCTAAAGTTGCACTGTTCGCATATTTTCCTCAAAGGCTGTTTTGAGTATCCAAACACAGGCATGTAGATCACAGACAAATGAGGAAATTTGGCTTGTAGGGTAAATCTGTTGCATTTGGAGTCTAAAAATTCTTATAGACTATAGTGTGCAATCCAGGTCCCTCTGCCTGGTAGATTTTTGCAACCGAGCTAGATGCCTGACAACTTCTTACATATACACAGTGACTTAAACTCCTCTAGACTGTACCTGATTTTCTGATGACGTGTGTTATTGATAGGAGAACACCTTCCTTCAAAATCAAACCAGAGAGAGAGTCTACAGAATTTTCCAGGGATTTTAAGGACGATGGGTCTGCAGTGACACGAGCCTCCAGCACCACCCTGAGCCTAGAACAAACTGGTAATCAAACAAAACTGCTTCCTTCTCTACTAGAAGCGGGAAGAGAAAAATGATGTTTGCCCCAATGAATACCAGGCCCTTCACCTTTACATCTTAATCCAGTCATTTCTTCTGGAAATGTATTGATATGTTTTAAGTTGATCACTACACTTGGAACTTATTTTAATTATGTATAAAATCTAGTGAAACTATTAAATATAATTAAACAGGACTGCATCTTGTATACTTCTGTGTACATGATGACTCTGTCATTCACAGCATCCCCTAGACTATGCCTTCTCCAAGTGACCTAATAGAAGGGGGAAGAGCAGAGGGACTTTTAAGCCAGACAGTGACTCTGTGAGACAGAAGTGGGGAGCACTGAGCAGAGCTCAAGCTGCAGGCTGTGAGTGAACAGCAGCCACCTTGCAAGTAGATTTGCAAATATCAAAGGGTAAGGTTGGGCAGTCTATGGCAGTCACCATGGGAGCAGAAATCTCAAAGGAAACATTTGTCTTATAATTCCTGCAGTGTTCTGTAGTCTCCACGAGCTTTCATTTTTACAACACACTAACCAACAATTTCCTTACTGTTTTCCAATTCTTTCTGGATGAGGTTACCAGGGGGAAAAAAAGTCCTACAGAGTTACCGATTTTTGAGGAAATCTGAATTCAAAATAATGCATGAATAATCAATGTAAAAGGAGAGGAAAAGCAGGATAGGAAGGAGTTGTCTAGTCCCCGGACCACTGATCTCAGAAAGACCAAAAACTAGATTGTTGAACCAGCCTGTTGGGAAGCTGAGTTGAGTAGGAATTATATAAACTAGTCTTTTGGGAAAATGTGGGTAAAGGGAAAAAACATATCTAATAGTATGTTTATTTGTATGAAGTCTCAACTTGTTCTCATTACACTATTGGTCCTTTTCACTCTTAAATTCCTATAGCTGAACAAAGTGTAAAGTGCACACAAATTATTAATTTTTTATCTCCATGGTACAAGCAGCATGATGCAGCTTCAGTCTAAATCTGTTCTTTTATAGCAGGAAATATAATTCTTACTTTGAAAAGATGCCACCACTTGGGCTAAACACAGAAGTGTTGGTGGGATGGGACCTCTGGAGGTCTGTAAATTAATGTCTTACTCAACGCCAAATAATTGTCAACACCAGATCAGATCAGGTATGCTTTTGTCTAGACGAGCCTTAAGTCCAAGGATGGCAGTTCCACAGTCTCTCTGGGTGACCTCTTTAGTGCCACTCTACTGTGAGTGAATTGATTCCTAAAGTGCTGTCGTGTCATACTGCCTTCTTTTTTGCCAGACTGAGCAAGTGCAACTCCACCATCCTCCCCTCATGGGCTGTTTGCCCTCAAACACCTCATCATCTTGGTAGGCCTCCATTGCACCTGCTTCAGTATCTCTGCTTCTCCCTTGGACTGAGCATCCCCAAACTGTTCACCATATTACCTGTATGTCCTCGTCACACGTCGTGTTACACTCCTGACACCACCTGTTACGCGGGTGGCTTTACTTCCAGTTGCTTACTCATACTGACTGTGGCCTTCACTGTAACTGCCAGATGTTTTCAGCAGAGCTGCTACTCAGGCAGTTGCTTCTCAGTCTCTGCTGACAAAGGGGCATAGGCTGTACCTGGTGCTGAGTATCACACCTTTTTTTGCTCAACTTCATGCAATTTCTGTTGGTCAAATCCTCACATTTTCTCCAAGTCCTTCTGGACTGAAGATCTGCCATTTGTCGTGTTAGCCACTCCCTAGATTTTTAGTATTGTTTCCGAATGTACTGAAGGTATGCTCTACCTCACTTATTAGTATTTACCCCAGGATACTCCATTTATCACCAGCCAATTTCAAGAAATCCAGCCATTAATTGCTGGCATTGCAGAAGACAGCTTAGCCAGTTTTCAAGCCATCTCACAGTCTGTTTATCCAATAAGACATCCACAGCTTCTAAATGAGAATGGTCTTAGAGACAAGGGACAAGCCTTACTGAAGCCAAAGTATGTTACATCTACTTTTCTCCGCAGGACAACATACCTGATAATGTCACCATGAAGGGCAATCACATGGCCAGAGCCTGATGGCCTTAGTAAAACTGTACTGAATGTTTCTGATTGCTGCCTTGTCCTGCATGTGCTTGGAATGCAGTCTGGGAGGACTTACTGCATGATCTCACCAGTGATTCTGGGGAGGCTGATTGGTCTCATATATAGTTTACCAGATCCTTTCTTGCCTTCACATTAGACTGTGAGCCACCTTGAGAGACCTTCTCTAGCCGCTGTAGTGCTGCTTAGGTAACGGAGCAGCAGTCCCATAGCCACAGAGCCTGATAATGCAGCATTTTACTGAACGCCTAGCTTCGCTAAGCAGCCCCCTGATCTGTTGCTTCCCCAAAGTCATCTCTCTCAACTCCTTCCCTAACCATGCTGCTGCACACACAGACCTGGGACCAGGCTTTACCTATGAGTACTGAAAACTGTCCTTGATGGACAGACGTGTGTGTACCCACATGCATACCTGCACATGGATGTACTCCTTTGAGGAGACAATTGTCTTCCAAACTCACCACCCCAAGAGCGATGCTATATTACCTGTTCCATTTCAGTGGCTAAGACAGGACTGGAGTGAAAAGATGAGGCCCCACAATAGGTCACTGACCTCAGTTTAAAATGTGGAGTAACAAATGAAATAGAGAAAGATCTTTCAAAAGTTTTTAACTGTGAAATAAGAACATGGCCTTCAGAGAGTTTTCTGGTTAAAACGGTCTCATTCCTTTCACAAGACATTGTTTCATTGGAAACTAGATGGCAAGTCACAAGTATATACCAAGAGAGGAATGATCATCTAATCACAGCAGAAGCAATTTGCACAGAAGACTTGTCGCCATTTTCAGAAATTGAACCGAAACAGCGCAGATGGCCAGAGCTGCAGGCGTGTGAAAGGCTTCAGCCTTTAAATTGTTTGGGCTTGGCATTGACAAATGAGAGGAATTAGGTGCTGTCAGGTCTGAACCTCACTCTCTGGGCTCCTCAGCCACGCCAAAGTGCATTACTGTGGTCTTAGAGGAGATCAGACTAAGAATAACTGCAACCTGATCCTCCATCCCCACAGATGAAAGATAATTGCACTTAATGCTTTGACTCCTCTTACAATGTTTTTGTGTTCTATTTTTGCCTGGAGGTGCTGACGTAAATGGCCCATTGAGTCGCCCCGAAGCAAGGGCAGCTTCAGCCTAACAGATTTTTTCGCAGTGCTGAACATACGCACTAACCACGCTAGGATCCGACAAAAAAAATCCCTTGGCAGCCACCTGAGTCTCACTCCCGGCAAGAAGGCAAGTAAGAGAGCAGTTACTTTTTAATAAAAATGAGCTTTTTCAGGGTTTGACAGATTCTTACGGGGAAGACATTCAGCCTGTCAAAAGTGTTTCACGCAGCGGAAATGCAGAATGCCATGGGATTAAATTAGTGTGTGGGCTTGTCTTTCTGCACCTGCCAAAGCAACAGTGTACTTTATGATATTCAGTGGTAAAGTGTTTTCAACAATAGAAAAAGAAATTATCATCAAATATGGGTGGGCTATAATTTTGATGGTTAGAAAGCATGACTTTACTAAGGAAAAGTAACATTTGCAAAGTTATTTTTTGCTGAGCTATAAATAGTCAATTTCCGAAGGCAGTTTCTGCAATTGTTTCAGAAGGGTTACACCTACCACTATAAATGGGCAAATAAAGAGGTAAACATCTCTCTTGCCATTTGCCAGAGGGATGGGAGGGGGAGGACTTGGAAAAAGTAGATGATGAGATGGAAGCCTTTCGTTATTATGTGTAAGCATTTATTGCATTATTGCAAATGTTACTGAAGATTGAGCGGGGCTTGTGTTTCCAGGCATCCACACCCACAGGTAAACCGGGGCTCACTAGTAATTAGTAAAAATATTTAAAATGCCTTAAGGCATTTTATACTGTAGTGTAGGTCTCTTGATTTTCCTAATAGGGGAGCTTTTACCAAGCCAGGTTTCCCACAGCAGAGGCCTTGTGTGCCGTGTGGTCCCACAGTTCTATTGTCCCCCTCCCTGTGCTCCTGCATTTCAAGTCCCATGTCCGTACCTGCATGCCCATGGTGCAGCCGCTGAGGAGGCAGCTTGGGTGGCTCAAGCCATTGCTTCCTGCAAGACGTAAACTGCCATTGCTCAATAAGACTCTAATAACTGCCACTGCTGCAAGTGTGGCTCCTCAGCTGGGGTGCGTGAGACATTTCAACATTGTTTATCCCAGAGAAGCTTTCCTAGCAGAAACCCCAAAGAGGCTGAGACAAGACACACACTGTGCTGTACAGCAGCAGCAGCAACAGAAGGACCTCCCTTGAGACACATTGGCAGGAAGGGGACCACATGCTCAAAGATAAATTTACCAGCCTTATTTTGACCATACACCTTCCCACAGAGCTGGCTGCCAGGAATCAGCAAGGAACAAACTGAAGCAAAGTCAGGCACCGAGATGAGTTTGCTTTCCAGTCTTAAGCTGGTTGTGCTCTGTGCTTGGACACAGTTCTCTCCTCCTCCCTCCTGCAAATAACTCTTCTACCATCAGGAACTGGTTTTTATCCCATGAGTGTGGATTATATATTCTGTTCACAGTGTCAGCGCCATTATTAAAACTGCTGCTCCCAATACACCCATGACCCTATTAAGGTTCCACCTGGGTTGGTCACACAGCAAAATACACTGGTCGGTAGTTTATCATTACATACAGTTACAGCTTGCTACTTATACCCATTAATTGGTTGTCCATGCTTGAAGCAGAAAGCTAAAATCCTTGCCCAAGGTATAGTCCTTGCCTGAACAGACTATACTGGCATTAGCATTAAGAGACCTGGTCACAGTAGATGGTATCTAAACTCTTCCACAGAAAGAATATAATGTGAAGCCATTCTTTGTTTCTGGGATCTTGCTTGCTTCCTCTCTCTTCTGATACCCAACAGTAAATAGTTCTAAGGCTTTAGGAAAACCCTTGCGCCCTTTAAATATGGAGCACTGTAAAGGTGCAATGGGTTAAATGTCTATTACACATTCCCTGCAGGGAAATCCAGGCTACACATCAGTGACTGCTCCAGCCCTGGGTTCCCACAAAAAGAAAATTCATGGTTCCTGTTGTTTTGGGTGGGTGAAAGCCAAGAGACACAGATTTTGTTCTTCCAAGGATTTTGAAGACGTGAAATAAAGAAACCACAGAGATGCCAAGCAAGAGTGTGTGTCCATCCTCCTTCCAACCCAAAACAAAACCCTATCTAATTCAATGTTTATGAATAGCATGGTTTTCCCCAGAGCACCTCTAACTGCCTGAAGCCTTCCAGCCACCCAAGGGGCGGACCTGCAAGCACAGCAGGGAGCCTTGATGACTACTCTGATGCCCTAATCCCTGCCCAGGCCCAGACCATGCGTGTCCCTGGGCCACCTGCCACAGCTCAGTCCCGGGGCACTTTACCAGCACCAGCCACTGCGCAGCATCCAAACCAACTAAAAATGCTGATGGGGACAATTTAGCAGGACATTTTGTTCACTGTAGGTTGAACAGGTTTGGTTGTTTACAGACTTGGAGGTTTTCATCTGAAAAGAATGTCATTCCTTCCTTTGCCCACCCCTTTTACCATCACAAAACTAGTTTATCTGTACACCAGGGCTGCTTAAGGTCATTTTTTCTCTTCAGAGGTCTTATCTGAATGGTGTGCTAGCTGTGTGCTGTACCTGGAAATCGGTAGCAGCTGAGCACGGTAAATTCCTCCATTGTCTTCAGAAGGGAAAACTTAGCAGTTAGTGTGGTTTTAGACATGTAGCTCTGCCCAGGAGCAGAGGTGCAACTACCAGTGCTCTTCCAGGAGAAAGTCCAGGCCTGGAACAGGGCTGTGTCTGGCTTTGGCTTTTCTTTTCCTGTGCTTCAGCCTGGATACGCAAGAGGATTCAGCTGAGATTCTGATCTTCATGTACTTTAAATCCTTATGCCTAAGAGGTATAATAATGCAGAAACGCTGCAGGCATGCAATTAAAGCTGGGCAGGCGCTTTTGTCCACTCACGTCTGGTGGCCCATTTCCCTGCAGTGGGCTCAGACAGAGCAAGTTTCAGCTCTCTCAGTCTAAATCCACCTTTTTGATCAGTTGGGATGAAGCAAGGCAGATCCAAAAGGGAAAGAAGCAGACTCCTGGCACATTTTGAAATAATGTGCCAATGAGACAGTTCACCTGAGACACAGACTCGAGTCCTGCTGTGCTGGGCTTAGCCCGGGCTCCTGAGGCTAATGAAGCACTGACCAGATGAACCCTCTAGCACCAGATGGGGCCTGTTTAGCCCTTTTTTTGGTTAAACACCCATCTACTGGTGCGACCATTTGGATTTCAGGCTCTACTTGTTAGGGTACAGTGTGACCATAATGAAGAAATTTTTTTTTCTTGCTTATCTCTGTTTCTAAGCAAAAGAAAGGTTCCCCAACCACCAAGCTGGGGAGACATGGCATTTCTCTTCACCCAGGACAGTGTAGTGGCTGGGGCTTTGCCCTGAGAAGTGGAAGGTAAAGTTTCAAGTCCTTCACTCCTCTGACAAGGACCGCAGCCTCTGTCCTTTCTTAGCCAGAAAGCTTAGTTCTTGCTCTCTGCTTTCAGCCTTCTCCTCTGCCTTCACAAATCTTCCCGCGGGAGGGAAAGACAGTGTGTAACACCAGGTTTATGTAAATTAACAACTTGTACATGCAACATCCAGAGCTTAAATGTGTGTTCAGACAGCTTCAGATCAGTCACTCTCGTCCAACCAGGTGGTTGATCATTACAATTGTTTTGGCTAGTCCAGCTCTCTCGTCTGCCATACCCCTGCTGGAGCCACTGCACATAAAAATACAGCCAATGAAAGTAATGGGAAACTGGTGCATTTTCCTTTATTGTTGATCATTTTTAACTGCTTTTACAAAAAAAATAACAACTTGTTCTTTTATAAGCTTAGGTATTTTACCCTCATCATTTAATCGATAATAGTAAAGTTCAGTGAAAGGCAGACTTCTGTAAACATTTAAAACAAATCACCGAGAGGCAAACTAAAGCTGTGCCTTGGCAGTGGCTCAGAACAGCCGCATCCCTGCCCTGCCTCGTGCCATTCCACTGAGAGGCTTCCACCACAGGAGGTAGATTTTGTTCCACTGTTTTCCAGTCTCTCAATGCCTTTGCAAACCAGAACATCTTTGCTATGATTTTTCTACCCAATTTTGAAACAAATAAAAGTCCTACAAAGTGCTCAGCAGGCATTAGCATATGGAGTGCTAATACAAAGGGGGGAAATGTAGTCTTGTGTTTAAGCACATAAAGACTTTCATGGGCCTGATGCTCCTTTGCAGTATTTTATTTTTAATTATTAGATTATTAAATGGTTAAAAGACAGAAGCAAGCGATTTCTAGAAAGAGTAGTTAAGAGTCATAAGAACAACCTTTTTTTTCCTTTGTGTTTGGCAGCAGACAACAAGCTCAGTGTTTGTGGGGGTTTTCCAGCAAAATGTTCATCTGAGAACAGGGATCTGGGGTGCACTTCAGGTGAGGGTTTTTGCACGCACGACTTCATCTTCAGCAGTGAAGCAAATACAATGGCAGAACAGCGGGGCCAGGTTTCCAAGCCTGCCCTGTGCCTTCTCACACACACCTTGTTATGGTGAGACGCAGCGCTTTCTCCTCGCAGTGCCTGCTTAGGTCTCTGTGCTCTCGGCTCGAACAGCCATTTGACAGGCCGGGCAAGGCTGGGGAGAAGAGCAAACGCACAGCTTTTGGGGAACAAACACACACCATTTCAGTGGCCCCGTCCCTTAGACTCCAAGTACACCCTGAAGGAAGCAAAGGCTCACAGAGCAGACCTGAGCATCAGCCATCAGTCACAGTTCCATGGGTTTGGGGCTGTGCAAATCAATACACTCAACCAGAGCCCAGGTGTGCTGTGGGGACAGCATGTGCCACTTCCTACAAGCTGCAGGGATAAGATTCTGCCAGGTGTGGGTCCTGCCACCCAGCAGAGCCCTCACAAATGCCCTCCAGGTCCTCCAGCTGCACCTTCAGGCCAGCAACATACTCCCTCAATGTCATGCTATAAAAACAAACAAACAAAAAAATGAAAACAACAGCAAAACCAAACACTCTGATGGGCAGCGATACAGCCCTCACATAATTTCAGGCTCTGAAATGCAAAGATATATTTTAAAAAAATATTATTGTTTAAGGCTACAGGGGTTTCACACAGGGCTCCCAGGAGGTCTGGCTGTGCCCCTTGGTAGCAAGACAAAACAGCAGAGCCTGGCCCTGCTGCAAGGGTTGGCATAACCCTGGGTGACAGCTCCCCCAGCGAAGAGAGAGTCTCACCACCTTCCCACCTCCTTCCCTACCCACAGGTACCCCCCTCACACTATAACAGACTTCAACAGTCCCTCAGAAAAGTTACTTTCTGTCGATTGTGGGTTACCCGAAAACTCGGGGCTGGGCAGGGGAGTTGGCCTTTTCACATTTTAGTGGGTGCTTCTGTTTGCATCAGCAGCACCATGACTGCACCAAACATGCCCCAGTTATCTTTATGTGGAGCATTTAGAGAGACCCAATTTTCTCAGTGTGGCTGAGCCACCTCACTGCTGGGCTCGTGCTGCCAAGGTCTGTGAGTGTTATGTATCACTGTAGCCCATGAACAGAACAGTGATATCTTTCAGCAGCAGCACAGCATAAAAATTCAGTAGATGAAGTGTAACAGTGTTCCTGTTTAGGGTATGGATGACATGTAAACAACAGGCAATTACAGAGCATCATTGGTGGTCTCATTCCTGACAAATCTGCTGTATCCTCTCAGCAGGGGCTGCTCTGAATCTCTGCTCCTGAAGGCCAAGTCTTCCAGTTTCAGTTAGATAATGGCTTAGTGTCAAGAGAAATCCCAGAGTATTGTGGAGAACACCAGTGTCTCTCACTGAACTCAGGCCTTTAACCTCTGCAGCAGAGAAGCTACTGTCAGCTGCTGTTACTGGAGCTGCTCAGTCCCCTGCCCTCTCCTCCAGCCCTTTTTCCCCGCTGTGTAACAGCGTAACGCTGGAAGACATGAGCGATAACTGGGCACCCCAAGTGCACCAACACAGTGAGGACACGTAGAGGGGCAGGGGGTCAAATACCAACCAGCTGTGGGGCTGTGTATACCTGCACCAGGGTGCACTGTGCCAGGATGTGCTGCTCTCCAACATGAAGGTAACGCATCCTCCTGGCAGGACTCTTCAGAGACAGCTCCCCAGTGCCATCACGCCTTTCAGCTCTAAGTGGCTCTTTGCTTTTTCCTTGCAGACGGTATCTGATTAGTTCTTACCACCTCATGGTGTGAGCTCAGTTGTACAGTTGCATTCCAGCTGTTAAGACTTCAGTTTTTGCGTGGTATTCCTTAACTCAGTAAATAAGAATTGTAGAAGGAATATTGCTGAGGCTCATCCCTTGCCGTTGCTTGCAGCAGCAGAAGCAGTTAGTAGATGCAGGGTTCAGGCAATGGAGCCTTTTGTAAATGTTCTCCTGAGTTTGAATACTGCCTGCAGATACCAAAAGGCTGTTTCTTTGGCTTATTTTGGATTTCAAGTAAAACTAATTCTAAATATCAAGTAAATTTCCAACACAGAAGACGTGTAAGATTGTCCTTGGGGATCCCAATGAATATGCTGTGTTTGGATTACTACACCAGAAGCAGGTCCAAATACTTCAGCGGTATGAAATCTGGAAATTTCTCTGACTTCTGTAGAGCTCTGTTTTGCATTGCTCACCATTCTTCTCTACCATCTTTTTAATATAGTGGAGGGCTATAAAGATGTTCTGAGCTCCTAGTTCAAGGCAATGTCTTTCACTGCACTCCAGAGCAAATGAAAACCAGGTGTCATTTTTCCAAATATTTTTCCCTAGCAAGGAGGTGTGATAAAGAATTTCCTTTTTAATTTTTTTTTATTTGTGCTCTATTTTAGTGTAGCACCTATTAAAAATACCTTGCCTATGATGTTAGGGAAAGAAAACTAAAGGGAAAAAAAATCTTCTGGGTGTGAAAACACAATGGTTATGCACTCTGTTAGTTATGCTATCCTGCATATGAAAGGAGCACCAGCTTAAGTCTTGGTCGTGATTATTAAATTAAATGTACTCGAGTCTATGGTAATTACTCCCCTTGAGCTTCTGGTATCAAAAGCTTGTTACAGGCTCTTGACATTTTAATGCATAAAGGCACTACCCGTATAAATCAATATGATCACTCATGTCTTATGCAGAATTTTCCCTCCAGCCAATGCTCAAAAGAACCACACTCACTCTCTGCAGCTGACTTTTTCTCTCTGAAATGTAACTGCCTCCCTCATGGCAGCCTGGAGCAGCGTTTCTGTGCCAAACTCTTGCAGGGGAATGGAAAAAAGGAGTAGTTTCTAAATCAGCAAGGGGAATCGGCCAGACAGAATGTAATTGTCCACGTTGCAGTTTGGCCAATGTTCACAGACACATATATATGACTCTTTGGCCTGACTTCAAAGCTGAGCCCACCAATTCAGTGCAAATTCTAGTTGCTCAGCCTGTCTGAAAATCTGGACATTACTGAATGCAAATGGCCAGGACTTTGTTTGTAACAAAGCATCGAAAAAGACACTGTCAATGGGCTCAGGATTGAGGAGACAGGCACAAACAAGGAACTATCACTATCACCACCACCATATTCTATAACATCGAGGAGATCCTGGAAGGTCTCTACTAACTAGGACCCTAATTTCTTAACAGGTAAGACCACAGCGTGAGGCTCTTGTGGCCTCAAAACTTAGGGGAAGGAGATTAAATAAACCCTTTTGAAAGCTAGGAACTTGAACAAGGCAAGATGAGAAATGTACAGATTTCCTCAGTTTCCTGCAAATAATGAACACTGCGACATGTTGCAATGTGACTGTGACATGTTGTAATGTGATTGTGATGTGTTGTAATGTGACTGTCATAGCCTTCAGTGGGGAACAGTGCAAAAACCCAGCCTAGGGGTACCCAGCTCCAGAGTGGCTGGGGAGATTCCCAGTCCTGCCACTTCTCCTCCGTTCTACAGCACTCCAGATCACTTGGAGAAGCAGGTCTTTGTTATTGAGGATGTTGTATTTGCTCAGGTTCACGAGCTTGTCAAAATTTTCAGAGGAATAGATTAGCCTAATAAGGTAATAAGGTGAGCAGTTGTTGTCCAGATTTACTTTGCCTTCTTCCATCTCTGAGAGACTGCGCTTTACCCCTGCAGAGAAAGACAAAACCCAACACAGTGAATCTTGAGGACACAACATATGGAGTTGGAGGGGACTGATCTACTTGGCAGAACCCACTGTTAAAAACAGCTGCTAGGAAAGACTGCACACCCTCCTCAGCTTGAAAGACCCATTCTCAGCCACTCTTCCTCCCACTCCTGCTAAAGCTGAGACCTGGAAATCCCTCAACAGTGCTGGCAGGAATCGTTACCTTGCCCCTCGTGCTGACCCTGCCATCACTCCTGGGCAGCGCACCCCTGGGTCCACATCCCTAAACCCTAACAAATCTCAGACAAGCCACACACCTATAACACCTCTCAAAATCTATGACTAAACCTCAATAAGTGGTGACGAGCATATCTGCCAGCTAAAGTGAGTAGGCAACCAGGTGCACCTTCTGATGCTAACCAGGCAGAATTGCCTGCTGGAGATTGTGGAGGTGCAGAGGGAACAGAGCACCCCACATCAGTCTCTCATCCTTTAATTCAGCCTCAGCATAATCCAGCCTCTTGGAGTTGCCAACACCCCTCGCTCCATGGTGCTCAATCTCTTTGCTTGAAAGGACACCCTAATTACCTCCAGCAGGGACTTCAGCAGCCTTCTATTTATTCTTCTGTGAAATGTTTAGAGTTACGTTTTTTCTGTTTTTTAGCTATCTCCTTGCAGTCTGAACCAAATATGCCCAAACCACGAGGGTATTGTGAGATGACTGTCAGCAGCACTACAGACTGCTGCGATCTTCCTTGTGATGTCTACCACTGTGTGAATATGACACCTGAATTTTGCTTGAGACACAGTAGGTTTTAGTCTCATCTAGTGCTTTTTGGGCAGCGTGATCTCAGGGCGCTGGGTGCAGGCTGTCAGTAGAAGTAGCTGTATTAAAAATGCCCAAGCTCTTCTTCACCAAGCCTCCCAATATTCAGAGAGCTGTATTATCTGTGCTATCCACATCCAGATACAGCTGCATGTGCCAGAGTCTATAGTTGCATTGTAAATGGGCACTTCACAAGCTGATTCTCTTTTCTAGAATTTAAATAGTTAAAAGCAAGAAAAATGTGTGCCTACATTCCACGGGGTGTCTCTCAGCCATCTATAAATGAAAAGCTCCGCTGTTAAACTTGAAATGTTCTCAAGCAGGTTGCCAAGTACCCTCCTCCCCCAACCACCCACGTCAGTTCCTGGCTGTCAGCTTGACTGATGAATCACCAGCTTCTCAGAGATACGCAGGTAAGTGTCACAGCTCATGAATTCAGGCATGGAGTGCTAAGAAGCTGCAGCAGCTGCTTTGCTCTGCATAATCTCATCTTTCATTCAGAGAGACTCTAAAACACTCATCTTGTGCTACCTGCTAGCCATTGATCAACAGCTGTATCTCACTGCTTATTGCCATTTGGACCATCTGCATCCTCTACCTAACATGCCTAGTTTCAGCTATGAGTATGCCTTCTGTTCATCCATGGAGTTTCTAAACATGGTTTTATTGGTGTGTTTCTTACTGCACACTTTCTCTGAACGTTGGTGAACATCATAGCAGAAAAAGAGCTTTACTTAACCTGTTTTGCTGCTGTTCATAACCTTCCCCAAATGTTCCCTCAGAGACATCTATTTTGGTGAGGTCCCACTACCACAATATAACTTTGGATAAAGCTGGAAGGAGAGTGAATGCTCTGCCTGCTGTGTTGTGCAGTTGTGAGGGAGAGCAGAAGTTCCCCGTAGCCTGATGACTCAAAAGGTGGTGTGAGAGATACTTCAGGGTTCACTGTGGTAAGAGCTTCGGTACAGAGGAAGGTCTCAGGTTAAGTCATTCAGCAGAGGCACCAACAAGCTGTTGGAAAAACCTAGTCTATATTGAGGCTCTCTTGTTCTAACACGGCCTTTGCTGCTTCGTGCCTGCATTCAAAGACAACACCTGAGGGCAGAAGCCACTGCCCAGGGCCTGCTGGGCCTTCACACAGAACAAACCCAACTGTGTATGTCCCCATAGCACTGCCATAGAGAAGGGAAGGAAGGGTATGGGCTGTGTTACATGGGAAGCTTAGGGTCTCGCTGCCTGTCAGTCACGTGCACAGGGCTGCCAAACTCACATGCAAAGCTCTTTAGCGAGCACAGGACAAGGCCCTTCTCTGTGAGCTAATTCAAGCTTTCCCCTGTGTACACCACAGACCGACAGAGCATTTCTGGCAGCTCTTTCTATTCACCTCCTTTTAGTAAAGGAAGTAACCTCCTTCTCCCACAACGGTTGTACCAACACCATATAATGGCTAGGCCAAGGCAGGACGATCAGTAACATTTATGCTTCTTACCCTTATGCCAACTAAACGTCACATCCCCTCCACCTCCTACTATTTACTTTTCTAAATGTGTTCACAACAGAATTACTTGACCCAGCTGCCATGTGCCCGTTCCTTCTGCTTTGACTTTTGGGCCACAAACATTACTCTTCTTATTGTTGGAGTGACTTGTTAATTCTCTTCATCTAGGTGGTGGTTGGCACAAAGGCACCACAGTATGGGAGAAGCAACCACTGTCCAGCCGGCTTGCTAACTGCTAGGTCTTAAATTGAGAGGGGGAAGGTGAGGGAAGAAGCAGTAGGCAGACATTCTCAGTCCCTTGCAGATCAAGAAGGAATTCTGGCCCTGCCTTTTCCCCAGCATCTCACCATTGCAAGCACTGCCTTCTCTAGTATGCCTTGCAGTGTGAGTTGTGGCCTAAAGCCTTGCTCTGTCCCGTGTCTTGCTCAACACCACTGAGTCTGGTGGGGTTTCCTAACCTACCTCTTGAGCAGTCCATGGAGGCATGTCCAAGTAGAGACATGGACCTGCCTCAGCTACCTCTGTCACAACATGGTTTACTGGATGAGAGATACAGTGTCACTCTGTATATGGGGAACATCATCCTGCTTATGGTGAGGATGTTAATGTGACTTGGTAACATGAAAAGAGTTTACACTTTATCCTCTGCCATGGTAGAAACTCATGTACTTTGAGCTGAATGCAGTAACCTAAACCAGGCCTGACAGATGAGTGGCCATGCTCATTCAGAGCCCTATAGAAGAGGCAAATATATGTGTATGACCATGATGGGTTGGAGACAGGATGGTCTCACTCATCATCCTGTGCCTTCACTTAAAATTATTACTATAAAGGACAAATAAGATCTGTACTGTGGAAACACAAATGTCCTGAACTCAACTAAAAAGTACAGTTTTGTTGACTGAACTTACCAGGCTCCTTGAATTCCTTAAAAGTGTCATTCACCAGGGGGAAATGAATTACTATGGGTGCTCTGGGGTCCTCTGCATCTGAAAACACGTAACATTCCTTCGGATTCTTCTCTTCCTCTTTACTTATCTCCACTTTGGGGAATGGTATTTTTTGTATCTTGCAATATCTGTATGTCATCTCCAATTGCTGTGGACACAGAATGTCATTGCATTAAAGTTAACACTGAGATAAGAATTGGGTTTACTGAAGTATAGAAATACTCTAGCAACTTAATGCAGTCCCTAGAATTACTCTGCAATGAACATGTAGTTCAAAATAGCCACAGTATAACCCTACTTTCTGCCACCAGTCACCAAAAGTCAGAAGATGCTTCTTATCACCCTTTAGTGTTTTTCACAGCTAGAGGGAATGACCAAAAGCCACACTTAGAATTTGTCACAAAGACAGACCAGGAGAGATCAAGGTCATGTCTCCAGCAACCAATTGTTACTGCAGTTCCCTGAGGATCCTAGGAAGCATACGCTGCAATACACTGCAGAGAGAAGAGCTTAACAGTTTTGATAGTTCTGATCTTGAAGGAGGTTTCTTTCCTTCTCCAAGATATGGTGACTGGTTTGCTCTAGAGAATACAATCAAGACTTAGACAGCCATTTACTTAAAAGTTTTGATGACACAAGAAGGTTATACCAGGACTGCAAAGGGCAGAGCATGTTAATCTTCTCACCTTGAACACATTGCCCAAACCATAATCCAGTGAGATAATGACATCTACATTCCTCTCTGGCTTGAAAAGTGCTGCACCACTGGTGTTGATGAAATAGCCAACATCTATCAGGCAGAGATACTTCTGCAGTGGTGTCAGATTGTTAGGGAAAGCATCCAGCACAGTGTCTGAAAAACATTTGCAATATCGTTAGTGATGCAGTGGTAGGAAAGGAGGAGTCAGTAATTCTGTCTGTGCTACAGGTTAAGGGCAGCCCCTTGGTTGCCCTCAAGACCAGGCTCACCTCCCTCCATACTGCGAGCCCACAAAGGTGGCCTCAGGAGCAGGCCCTCCAAACGGCAGGTCTGAGCACATCTGGCCTTACCCAGGCGGGCTCACAGGACAGGCCATGAGGCAGCTGGGCAGAGGGCAGGTGAGACACAGACTCCACTGGCCTCACGGCTGCTCTGAGGAGGGATTTTGCACAGAATAGAGATTTTAGCTGATTTTTTTTCCCCCTAAGAGCTGGGAAAAATGCAAACAACAAAAACAATATCAGAGTGTAGCAACAAATCTAACAAATGCAGTACCTCACTGCACTTTTGCATTGCTCTTTTTTTGCTTATGTATTTTCAGGACTAGACTCCTCTCCCAGGGTGAAAACACCTGACTTCAACGTGCTTTTGGTGATCATATAAATTATCTTAGCCACACTTCAAAACAAAAAACAAATCATGCACACAGCATCCCCTACCAACAGCTTAAAACATTGCTTGAATATTTTAACATATCCTCACATTAACACCAAAAGGAGCCAAGAGGGGATTATATCAACTGGTGAGTTGAGATCCAAAGCTAGTTTCTGATAGCCAGACCCTTATTTCTTTGATAGCAATCCCACCAACCTGCTCTGTAGACTACTATTGTTCCCCTGGTACTATTTCTAGTCCCATGGAATAAGAAACATACAACCATGGCTTTAAATATCAAAATAGTGGCTTATGAGTGTTCCTCAGGTTCACAAAATGAGTGAAAAAAGTCCAAGGCAGACACCTTGAGCCTTAAATCATTTGTGCTTAGGTATTTTAAGAAACTGTTGATCACAGGAATATTGCAGGTAAATTCCAGCATTTCACTTCTTTCGATCTCTCTGTCTCCCCGGCCTCATTCTGCAGTGTTAATTTAAACCGTGCAGAATAACTCCAGCTTGTTTCACAGCATGGAATGTTTGAGAGCAGCTTGAAGAAATAACTCATGTTTTTTTCCATTCCCTCACTATCAGGTCTTCACAAAATTATTTGCTTATTTTAGCATTTATGGCTGTTGGGAATTCACAGATTCTGTTGTAATGAGAGACATTTACGTGCAGTCTCCCACAGAAGAAACAGAGAGTACTTTTTAGTTTTATTTGGTCTGGTGAATGTTTCTAGTTGAAATTTCATTATATTCATTTTCTTATCATGCACATGGAACTGTGCAGCATTTATTCCTAATTTCTTCCAGTACCTACAGGGGCCTACAGGAGAGATAGAGAAGGACTCTTGATCGGGGACTGGGGCAACAGGATGAATGGTTTTAAACCAAAAAGAGAGGAGATTTAGATTAGATATTAGGAAGAAAATCTTTACTGTGAGGGTGGTGAAACAGTGGAACAGGTTGCCCAGAGGATTTGTGGATACACCATCCCTGTAAGTGTTCAAGATCAGGTTGGATGGGGCTTTGAGCAACCTGCTCTAGTGGGAGGTGTCCCCACACAGGGCAGAGGGACTGGAACTCAACAATCTTTATGGTCCTTCCTAACCCGAACCATTCTATGATTCATGGCTGAATGTGTGAATTAGCAGTAGGCATTTCCTTGGGAGTGTGTCTTCTTCTATCCCACACCAAAAAGGGCCTCTAAAAAAAGTCCTGCCTCAGGACCTCCCTTAAAAGCATGAACCTTACTGTAAATGTGTTACATTAATTCCAGGCCATGAGTTCTCAAATGTCTCACCATGAAAATCGGGCTTTTCCTATGGCATTTAAAGTCTTGGTTTAATGTGTCAGATAACATTTGCTGCAGGGAAGTCTACACAGCTACATTCTGAAGGCTTCACCTACCACAAAACTAGCATTTCTGCTCACAGAGCTGGTGTTTCCTCTTACTCCCAGAGATGGATCCATACCTGGTTTTAGCTTGGTCTCATGCAGGCAGCCGAAAGAGGATAAAAAAATCTGCTAATTTTTCCCATTGCAGACTTCATGCTTTCCACTTATGTTATTTTATTTCTAGAATATTTACCCTGACATAGTCTTTAGTTTCCCTATGCTGTCATCCCCCAAACCCTCCTTGAAATCTGCTTCTACTCATTTGCCTAGAAAGAAAAAATATTTCTTTTAACATTTACTGACTGACAATTTTGTCCTTCATACATTTTCTTAAGTTACTTGCTTGCTCCTTCTCTCGCCCACCCTTCTTATGCTGCTTGTTTTCTCCTTCTCTCGCTTGCTTAGGGCAGAGTCTTTCAGGACACAGACCTTTTGCTCACTGAACATTTTGAAAGTGCTTAGCACACTGTGGGCGCTGCCTTAATCTGCAAAATAGCTCCACCATCTCCTGCCATTGTCAGCAAACCATGTAGCAATTGCAGCCAGGGACAAAAAGTGTTGTAACTAACTTAACTTGCATGAAACAGTGGAGAGAAAATACAAGTTCCCAAAGGGAAGAAGCCAGAGAAGGCAGAGAACACGTGTTTTCTTGATGAAGTCAGATTTACCATAATAATGTAGGGTCCTCCCTCCCACACCACTACTCGCTCATAGAAGGATGGTGGGATTACAGGAAGTTTTGTGATGCACAAAACCTCAGCTCTGCCAGCCTGCTATCATTTCACAGATTGTTCCTTAGTTTTTGATGTAAAACTGCTATGACTTTGGCTGCCTGCAGAGCATAGGCCATAGAAAATTGCCGTTCAATTTACACAACAAGTGTACGTACTCTGTTTGCTTAATATATACAATCTAAACCTATATGGTTTTAACTTTCTGTGCCTGGATCTTGGCATTCCTGTTTCTGAAGGGTTAAAGAGAAGTGTCTGGATGGATAAATCATCAGGCAGAAATACCACATATATGGGCAACACATACTTGCAGCCAGTCCTTCCCTTCATCTGATCCACATAATAACCTGCTCCTTCATGCTTCCAGTGTTACCTTTGTTTCTGGACCTCAAAAGATTGTAACCTTTCTGAATTTTTTGACTACTGTATCTATGCAGTGACAAAATTCCTGTAGAAAAGCATGCTTCGAAACAAACTACAGGTATCTTCAGGAAGTGAAAGTGTAGCCCATGGACTAGTTCATTTTAATCTGTTACGCTAAAGAAACAAATACCACAAACATAGTTCCATCTCAGCAGATTTCCAAACCCTGAGAAAATATCTCTACATGTGAGATTTCCAAAGTCAAAAAAAAAAAAAAAAAAAAATCTGAGATGTTACCTGCACACTGCAGCTAACTCTTTGTTGCAGTTACCTTTCCATTCAATAAATTTTTTCTGATGGATATAATCCTTTTGAAATTCTAAGCCTCTCAGGAAGTTATGCGACTTTCCCAGTAGCGGACGCTTGGTCAGAATGTCCTGAAACACTTCATACAACTTCCCTGACAAACAAGATGGAGGCTCAATGATAGTGACATCCTCCTCAGGGGAATGTTTTTCTGAAATAGAGAAGGAACCGTGAGAAAACATATCATCAATCAGTTCTGCTGGGCACCTTTACTGGCTCCCTGCCCTTGTTGTCTTCCTGTGGGGCCCTCCCTTCCCTGCTTCTTGCAGTCTGCTTGAAAAGACATGCACAAGACCAATACCATTTAAACAAAGATATATCTGGGTTTGTTTATAGCAAGCACAGTTTTTGTCTCTTACTCTTTCAAATGACACGCCAGATTTGTATTTTTGACCTCTCATTTGCAGTCATAGGAGGAGTAATTTAACAGACTATGAGCAAATTTTAAATGAAATTGTGCCTCTGGGTTAAAATTAAAATAGTAAAATCAAATCAAATCATCACAGGTGAAAATCATGCTGGAAGATCCAGAGCGAGGCAACACAACAGGCAGCAATTTAGGGAGAACATGTGAGAAATTGTTCATAAACAGTAGCAATAGCTTATCTTTCTTAATGTTCTCCTGAATAGGAAACAAAAGAATATATACTGATTTTGAAACTCTTACCTATATCTACCATATCTTTGGCCCATCGTTCCCAGAATTCATTTGAATTTGAGGACCAGTACAAGCCATCCAGCAAATTCCTAGTAAAGATGTTTGTCCAAAGACCTGCAAATCAAACCACATGGAAAAATACTGCATCACCACACATTACCCACTGACTATGACAAGTATCCATGCTATATATTATTGAGCCACATGAACTGACCCAGTCATGACACATATCAAGCAGTAGGTCTCATAGAGTTCAAACAGAATGGTGTCAGCACTTCAGCGCTCTTTCTCAAGAGATAGCTACACAGAGACCATTCACTGCAGAGTGACAGAGTGACAAAGTAAAAGGTTATTCTTTACATTGAACTAAGACCCATTTTTTCCTTTCAGGCATGTTTTGTTTCTGTGGAGTTCAACTGGTCCAGAGCCAAAAATGGAATTCGTTCCACATGTGAGCCTGCTTTTGGAAAAGCAAGAACTATCCTTTGTCATTAAGCCCCATGCCAGGTACTCACATGAAGAACAAATTCAATCTCTAGCAGACTTCACAGTGACAGAAATAGGATTTTTGTCTCCACTGGCCCCTTGTTTTTCATATTAAAAACAAAAATTCTGACAAAGATTTATAATCTGCCCAGGGCAGACAGATTTCCCTGACTAGCTGCTTTTCCCTTTTTCTTCACTTTTTGAGGCAGAACAGCCAGTCAAAGCAGTTGTTGGAGGTTAAAAGGGCTTCCTTCATCCTTATAGGCATGGAAGATTAGTGACACCATTCTCAACCCACAAAGCTCAGATGGTTCTCACCTTTGCGCGTTGTTCTAGATGAGTTATATTTTATTTTCAGCTCCTTCCAATTCTACCCTAGCAATGTTTTGCCTAGAAACACAGTTGGTGAAGTTGAAGAGTTGACAACTAGTCAGGGAAGAAAGGCTTATTTCCTCAATTTGCCTTCTCCATCTTCTTGCTTGGTTTAGAAAATGGGAAATAGAACCTTCCTTCAACTTTCCCTAGTCTGCCCAGGTTAAAAGGAGAACAAGATAAAAGAAGCTCTACAAAAAGCAGAAGTATATAAAAGGGGTAATGAAGACGCAGAGCAGACCTGCTGGCAGGGAGTGTGATACACAGACCAGTGGTTAGTTAGTATTGTGCTTGCTACCATGTTGTGATGTCTACCATATTGCACTGCTAGGTCACCTTCCAGATAGCAGATCCGAGATTCTGGCAGCTTCTTCACTCGCCTTCCCATGAAGAACTCACTGTCAAAATACTCTGAACGAATGGAGGCTCCGTATTTTGGTATGGCCACCTCGTAAGGTGAGAACTCTGCCCACTCTACAAAAGAATTGACAGATGGCATGTTTACTGCCAAAACAAAACAAAACAACAACAACAAAGAAGAAAAGCCAAAAGAAACCAAAACCTTGCCCTGTGGATGAAGCTATCCACAAGTTCCATGGATCTTGCTTGTCTCAGCAGCTCTATACTATCAGTAGCTCTGTATTATGATCTACATTGTCTAGTTCCATGCAAACTGAGATGATTTGCATACAAAAGCAACTGGATTTTTCACCTCAGAAAGAGTTTAATGTTACCTTCAAAAGCTTAGATTTGGATTTCTGTATAAAGATTCTGGGATCCCACTTGCCTCTGTAAATCAAGAGCATCAAACATATGCAAGCGTGATCTAACCTGCAAGAAATGACTGGCATGAAACCTCTACTAACCAAAACCTGTCAGTCTACATGATTTAACAAAGCAGCCTGAAGACACATCACCTCCAAACTAGAAAGCATCACAGTGTGGTCACAGCCATGCAGTATCCAGACTCAAACTGTCCTGTACAGATATTGCAGTAAAACAGCAGCCATAAACCTAACCAAATGTAAGGACAAAGTGTTTTTTCTTTCCAGTATCTCTTCTTTTTAATACCTTTTGTTGAATATGTCCTGTGTCAATTTGAAGGGTGTCATATCACACTCATCACAGTGATCATTCTCCACTGTATTTTCATATCCTCATCAGTGTAGTATTTGGGAAAATTACAATTATATTTCACAGCACCTCTGCAAACTAAGGAACCATCAAAGCCATTCCATAGGTGTGGAACTGAGGTAGAAAAAGATCACATGATTTGCCCACACTCACTCACAATGTCTGTGGCAAAACTAGAACTTCATCCCAGATATTCAGAAATGCCCTGTTCATGCCTGAGCATATTACCCAGCAGATCTGCTCTTTCTAATCAACACCCAACAGTTTGCAAAAAAGTCAAACATTTTATTAAAAGATTAATACTGAGCCAGGGCAAGCAACAGATGTGTTCCCTTTTCATTGTACACACACGCACATGCACCCTCCCTCCAAATTCTCTTCAGTCCCTGCCCAGAGTCAGAAGAAACTTTGGGAATATTTACCTCTAAACTTGAAAGTACCGAACTTTTCCTCTTTCACATTGAGGACTGCATAAAAAGGCAATGGGTTTTGTCCATGCTCCAATGCCTTGCGCTGGTCTGTGAGTTTGTACTTTCTTGGCTAATCAAAGAAATAATAAAAAGAAGATCATTGTAAAACTCTGGAAAAGCATAAAGCAAAAACACTGACACAATCTGCCTGAGTACAGACATACAACAGATGTTTTACAACCCAAAGGAATCTGTGAGTCATATTTTCATAAGAGACCTCTTCCTTCATGTTCCTCCACTTTCCTTCCTGATTGCCCTTTTGATAACTAGGAACCTCTTCATTAACATCTATGTGTCTGGATTGCCTGCATCCTACAGATCTAAACTAATCATCACATGAGAACAGATTACTCTAGCTCTAAGTGTCCAACTAGAATAAGACGTTAAAAGACTTGACTTTTCAGGGAAAATAGCTCAATTCTTTCTGAAAGATCGCCTACTGAAGTTGCTAGCTGTTGGGCAGCCAAGTACAGAGGCATCTTCAAATGACTAGCTACCCTGGAAAATCAAAGCTACAAGATCCTCTGTCATTGTTTACAAATCACACTGGGGTGCCTCAGGCACTTTGGATTTGTTCCATACATTATGTCATGCCCTCAAAGAATGAAGCTCTAAAGAAAATGGGTGGATGTTTCCCAAATGTGTGGCAGGACCACATACCCGTTCATGTAAGAACATTTCCTGCACAAGTGACCACAGAGTTGTAAAAGATGGCACATGTCCTGCTTTTGCCCTTTCGGCAAGTTCCTTGTGATAATACTTCAGATGGTCTATAGACATAAGGTTGAGCTTGCATTTTGTCACTTGTTCTTTTACTGCCTTAAGCGGCCCTTCCAGACTCCTCTGTGACCAGTCAGCATGCTCATACAGGTCTGCTAGGGTCCTAAAGAACAGAAATGTGATAAAATCACACATTTAATCAGATAATTTTGGAAAATTACATTTACTCAGCCACTTTCATCAAAGCATAGAGTTGTCAGGCCTAAACTGAAGTTATGATCATGAGCTAATAGTAATAGCTTTACCAGGAAATTACATTCACTTGTTGATAATATAAGATTTTGAAAGAGTTGCATCTCTTTCACTCTGTGGAAATGTAGTATTACAGTTACACCAAATACAAATCTCATTTTTATACGCACCATGTTGAGCCAGAAGCCCCAGTCATATAGGTAACACAGTCCAATAGATTTAGCTTCTGAAGAGCTACGAGGTGGCCAAACATAGCTGACATTGCTCTGAGCCCTCCACCTGTTGCCATAACAGCAATTACTGGGACCTGTTCAAAACATAAGTATTATCTTCAAAAAGTTACTCACTTGCCTACCTGGAAAAGTTTAATTACAGCTCTTATAATTTCCTCAGCAGACTTCATTGGAGGACAACGAAACAAAATCTACATTCAGCCAGTCTTTACCAGTACCTTCTTTAAATTAACCTCCAGATACTTGGTAGGTTCCCTTAACCCAAAAGTTTGGATGAGTTTGAATGTGCAGTGGTTTTAACCCTCTTTCCTTCCCTTATTCTTTATAATGGGAATTTCAATGATTAATAACAGATAATGATATGACATTATTATAAATATCAAAAACTGCAATAGCTGTAATTAAAAATGGATTCAAGTAAGTCCTGAGCAGAGTTCAGAAAAAAATATATTAAGTAAACAAAGTGATTCTTTGGACATCATTCATTCACCAAATCCAATTCCAGCAAGAAAATAAATGTTCACTTAAAAATTCATGCCGGATCCTGGCAACAAAACATACTTCAGCTGGAACTTGTTATAAAATGTTCTTTCTTTGGCCTAAAGGATTTTGACTTTTTGTGAAAAGTGTTCTGAAAATGAAGAAAAAAAGCATAAGGCTAAAGAAGGGTTCTTACAACGATTTCATAAATATCTATGTGAGGTGAATTTCAAATGTTCCTATTGCCCTACTTGGCTTAGGTTGTCTGGCTAGGCTGTGTATAAAACAAGGTACCCATGCCTCATATCTTGCTGACCCGCTGCATCATGCTGTTGGAAACTTTGGACGGAAGAGTCGTATAGTATGTCCCTGGGAATTTGGCCCATTGAAAAGAACGGAGGCATGAATAGCTGAGCTGAAATTTTAGGTATGGGGTACACCGCACTGAGAACTTCCAATCTGCCACTCAAATCAATGGGTTTGTCATCAACATGCAAAAACTACTAAATATTTGTTGGGTAGTTTTGCCAATTCTAATTCAATAAAGCCACACCCCATGCTTGGATTCCAACTCACAGACCTCATGTTCATATAGATCTCTTTCCAGATGAAGAACTCTTCTCAGGGCACTGGCAACCACTCTCTTCCTTTTTTGTAAGAATTCTTGCTCTTCTTGACACAGATCATACCCTAAGCGCACATCTAGTTTTTCTGTGCTGAAACAAAAATAAATCCAGAGGCACAGGATTGGTGTTTACAACTTACATGGGTCTACTTTCAGCAACTCCAGTCTACTAAATACCATAAAAAATTGTGATTCACTGTTCAGATTTAGAGACAGAAATGTAGCTTCCAGTTTCAAAGAAATTAACTGCTTTGCTTCTATGCAGTCTCTCTATTTTCTGTTTCTGTGTAAGTTTTACTGCCAGCTAAGGAGAGCAAATATGAAAAAAGAAAGGCTTCTTTCTGTCTTTCAGTACCTTTGTAAGCTGAATCCTTTCTCTTTCTGCTTCATATAATTTCTGAGCAAAGAGCAACCTGAACCTAACAAGGTCTTTCATGGGGGTTTGTACCACAAATTTATACAGAAACAGTACAGTGAAAAAGATAGTAAAATAATTTTGGTTTATTTGTTTTCTGTCTCACTGTTTTACAGAGTAAAATTTCGTCCTCCTTAATTTGTGCTTCTTTCTATTGATATCACCACACTCACAAACCTATTTTCTTACGAACACCTGTGTGGTTTGTGTAACGTATGGACTCTGGATGTTGTGCTTATTTTAAATTCCCTTCTCCGTCTGCCTTCTTCATGCTTCTGTGTCCCTTTTGAAGAAGCCTCCAATCTCAGTCTTTGGTTCTGACGCTAAGGACACTCAATGACTAAGTTTCTCACTGTTTGAAATGTTCATAATTTTTTTGTGTGTCTTGGCATGACTCTATTGTCCTAAGCACATTTGACTTTGATCTGTTGTGGTGACTCTTTAGTGGTGACTTAACTATTGTTATATTTTGCCTCTAGTCTTGTGCATTCCTTGTATCTCAATAAAGGATACTCGGTTCTTGAATTCACAGTTCCAAGAGCAATAAAATCTTTAGAGAAAAAATCGGTCCTCTTACCACTCATTTAGCTGGAGGTACAACGGCAGTGGCACATTCTGTAAACATAGCAATGAGAGCAGGAATGTGAATGGGAAAATAAGGTTTGAAACCCAGATTTTCATTGCCCCCTGAAATGTCCCACCACTATCACCCTGCACACATTTTTTTGGAAAACTGAAGTGGGAAATAGAAGGAAAGCCTCTAAACACCAAACATATACTACAGAGAAGCAAAAGAGTCAGGAGGAGTCAAAGCGTCCAGATCAACAGGCAGTGAAACAAGATTTCATCATCACTGTGAATATACCTCCACGAACCATCCTAAACCAGTAGCAGTATCACATTGCTACCCTCCTACTCCTGAAGATGAAGAGCAGCAGACAGATAAGACAGTGATAGAAGAGGAAATACAAGTCACCACATCCTTCCAAAAAGCTACTGGAGTTAAAAGAGAGTCCAAAGAAGGGTGAGGAATCACTCGTGGTGAAACAGACGTTCATTCTCTTTACAGGAAAGGCTGCTGAGAAATTCTCCTCCTATTCTTGCCTCTCCTTTGCTGCAAGGTCTGGGAAAGGATATCTGGTTATTGTTAACATCTGGCCTCACAGCAGCACTGCTGCTGCTTTTAAAGCAGCTTAGAGTTGTCCCTATCCATCAGTCACCGTCATGACTGTACTCAAAGAAGAACATGACAGAATTGTTTCTGAGAGTAAGATGCAACTCATCTAACTTTGGCCATCTACAATGAGCTAGCCATCTGGGCTTGATAAAGGGCATTGGGGCATCCCAAAGCCTTGCTAGAGGTATTCAATATTCTCCTTTATTTGTGTAAGGACAGCGGAGGTTGATCTGAAATGCATTTAAAACTGGCCAGGACAAATTCCCAGTTATTGATTTTTACTGACAGAAACTTGATATTTCTCTGAAAAAAACTAACCCTTTTCACAGAAAACTTATACTTACACAAAATTCTCAGTCAGAATTACTAATAGATTATTTAAAAAAAAAAAAAAAAAGTTATGGTGTTAGATACTGAGGGTTACTCCACTCTTCTCTCCAAAAGATAATATAAATAATGAAGCACTTACATGTCTTACAGGGAGGGTCACTTTCACTTTATGTCCAACAGGGAGAAATTTCAGTGGTATTGTTAAGGTGTCACTTAAATTACTGTTGTCATCTTCCTTATCAGAAACTTTCTGTAGAGAACAAAAACCACTTTATTTTTTTTTTTTTTTTTTTTTTTTTTCCACAGAATAGAAAGAATCCAGTTCTTTACTGTTTTAGTGACACTGGAAATAAGCAAGTAATATGAACAGAGGTATTGTATAGTGCCCATTACCTGCAGCCACACTTTTAGAACTGGCTCCCAAGCCTTCACACAGTGGAAGTAGAAAGTATCTGTGTCCTCTGTAGTTTTCTGTGTTCCCTCATGAGATGCAGGCACCGTAAGCACGAGATTTTTATCCTCTAGTGAAAACAAATTGGTTTAGAGAATAATACCATTGTTCAGGCAAAATAGCTAACAAAGTTGGCAAGCTTTCTGCTGGAGTCATTCTCCATGACAACTCCGTCAGCTGCCACGCTGGCAAGTCTCCTACAGCACAGGAACTCCTGCATTTACTCCATAGCCTGGAGTGCTCCCAGCATCAGCACTCTTTCATACTTCCACCAGTCAAGTTTACTGTGTCCAAACTGGATAGCTTCAAGGAGAAGACACAGATGAGAATTACAACTGAAGGTAGTTCAGAGACTTTCAATTGCATTACGTTCTGTTGTCTTTAGAACATTCTTAGTTGCCTCTGTACCCTAAAGTGCCTTCATCTGTGTCTGAATGACTATGATAGGGTTGATTGGTCATGTCCTTGCTTCACAGAGAAATCGGCATACCTCTCAAATATTTCCTGCTTTCATTAATGTCCACTTGCACTTCCAAGCAGCAAACCTCACGGGACTGTAAAAGACAGGAGTGGAAAAGTGTGAAGGTCACAAATGCCACATCTGCAGCAAATAATGAAACATCGTGCAGACAACCGTTTCCTAAAACACAGAGCCAACTAGACTAGCCTCAGTGCTGGAAGCAACCCAGCTGCACAAGAGTCAAGTCAGAGCTCATTATCCCAGGACAGTAGCCCAGTTACACTGCTCCAAAACTAGCTTGTCCATACAGCAGTGCATTGTCAGAGGTTGTTGTACCCATTCAAATTATCCCAAAATCAGAAAACTCTGTACAACACACTGTTGCCAAAACAGCCACACATGTATCTGATAATTATTAGGAAGGGTTGGGGGAAAACACCTGATGATGAGTTTCTGTGTGTTGTGGTAGTGATTAGTCTACAAGGCGTCTTCTTGCTGGTCCTGATGTTGGGACATCATGGATTTATTCCACCCTACTCTCCACGTGAGTCATTCCAGTTCATCTTTAATATGTCATGCCAGGACAGCTTTCTAAGCCATTTCAGGAACAACACATGCCAATCGTTACAGCACTTATGCCTCACAGAAAATTAGGGGGAAAGAACACAATATGTGTTACTTTGCCTGAGGGTATTAAAGGCTAGCATCTGGAAATCATGTGCAGGCTTGGAGTGGTTGGCACCAAGTACTTTGTACTCCTTAGCCACTGGGCCAGCCCAAGGAGACAGGTAATGTACCACATACTGACTAATGTCAAAAAAGGACTCTGTTCCAAGGACTAAAATAACTCTTTATTAAAAAACTCATTTCCCAAAAAGCTTTTACATTAGATAACCCAGTCATAAGCACACTGAATACTTACTATTGCCGCCTACAGACTCATCTCGTTTATAAACTTTGTTTTTCCTGTCAAGTGCCATACTGTATTACATGAAACATGAGCAGTTTTCACTTTGTTTTCACCAACAAATACGGGGTTCTGCAACATTATCAAACCACGGCTGGACAAAATATTGACATTTGTAATACCTGAGGAATTCCAGAAACACAGCTTCTATTTCTGCATGGAGAGGGCAACATATCGAATGGGAATCGTCCTGCATCTTTCATTTCATAATGCACACTATGCCCTTATCTATCATGGCAATTTATGTTTGCTTTATAAAATGTCAGATGGTTGAGGGGAAGAGGAGACAATCAAAATGAAGGAAAGGTCACTCCAAGCTAAATTAATGTGTGAACCTTACCACTAGGACGTCGTTGGTAATGAGGTGCTCTGGAGGGCCAGGACTGAAAAGACAGAATAAAAAAAAAACAATAAAAAAACAAACAAAATATGTGTGAGTATCTGGTATTTTTAAAAAATAGCCATTTTATATCCTTTTCTGCTTAAAATTAAATAGAATTATGTTAGTACCACAATTTGCTTTGTAAAAGGCATAATGCATGATCACCTGCTAAGCATATGCACCAAGATGTAGTAGCCAAACTAGAAGAAAGGCAGGAGAGCCCATAAAAGTAGCAGCACTTAAAACTATATGTTAAATACAGCAGAACAAAAATATTTTGGTCTTTGTGGAATCATGTCCTGCTATTAACAAATGACAATATGATTTGGGAAAAGCAAGGACTACTAGTAATTTATTCTGCAAATACTTACTAAGAATGACATTTCTGACTATTCCAGATTATAATCTACAACTGATCACAAATGAATGGCAAATACAAATTCACTCCCAGTGTGCTATATGTATAACTGGAAAACTCAGAGCTAAGTAATAAAAAGTCTTTGTCCCAGACATTTTACTTTGTAAAACCTAGGATTGTCAATGAATGGATGTAGGTATTTAATACTATGAGTAACCTGCGGAGTCTACTAACAGCATCTCTCATTAAGGCCAATACTCCAACATCACTGCATTACACACAGTTGTTAAGTGCTTTATATATCTGAAAGGACCATTACAATTTTGTGGTATGTAATCTTTCACTTTCTACAAAGTCCAAAGTACTTTGCCAAGCAGCACTTCCAGCCTTAAAACTTTTATTTCAGCTGTAGAATGTAATTAAATGTAAATAATTAAGATGGAGAATACAGCACATGCCTCATAACTTGAATGTTGAGAGATGTTCCTCTTACTTCTAGTCTGAATCTACTCAGTCCAGTTTCCAAGCACTGCATCTCATTCTGCCCTTTCTATATATCTGTCTGTCACTGCTGTCACTGCTGTCACTGCTTCCACATTTGCAGGAGACGTTTATACCACCTCTTAAGGTATCACTCATAAATTAAGTAGGTTTTCTTGAGTTTCACTGTGGAAGAAATTAACCAAAAACATCCGTGATTTTCTTCTGCAGTTTTTCCATGTTTAAGAATAAGAACCCTTATTTAGAGTTCCTTCTTCTAATCACACAGTTAGTCGGTTTTGACTGGACTATATTCCTTTTTCTGGCAATGCTAAGGTCAAATATGCCGGAACATGTAGTTTATGGTTTTCTTCAACCTTGTGATAGCATTGAAAAGAGAGATAAAGTTTATCTTACAGGATTTCTTGTCCTTCAGATAACGTTGATTACTACTTGAAAGGGGACGGTCTTCATTTTATTATTTATTGATTGCATGTTTTTTCAGCTTAACTAAACTATTGCCAAAGGGGTGACTTTTCTAATACTGTTTACATATCTCGATGTACATATCATGACAATAATAGAAGAACAAGTTTCTTTTAGAAACACCACAGTGTTCTAGGCACTGTTCAATTAATATTAACACTTGAAGAGCACCTCTGTTAAGTTTTACATGCATCTTGTGTATAAGATATTGCATCATGCCAACGTTACTACAATTCTACAATCAGGATACACATGTTGAACAGAAGGTAAAACTTGCATGAAAAACATTGAAAGGCAGAATTAGCTGGGGAAGTTAAGGTAAAAATAAAAGTTTGAAACTGTAATTTCGGCTCACTACTGGGAAGAAGAACTGGAAGAAGTTCTGCTTTTTCTGAGATACTTTAGCCCCTGGTAGATTTATACCTTTCAGCTTTGGAATTTTACTCACATTCTTTCCATCCAGAATTCCACTTCCAAACTTTCCCATTTCTTAGTGCACCTCTCTTTCTAAAAAATAAAGGGTAAAATAAATATGGATTATTGGAGACTGCAAGAATTTGGCAGTATAGACAAACCTGAAAAAGCACTTCCATGGCTGACATCTCTTCTGTTAATGTTACCAAAAAAGCTGTCTGTTACTTCTTTCCAAAGTTGAGGTTGTAATGGAAACCACAGGCTTGTGAAAGGCACATAAGATTAATATTGTCCCATTGTGGGATATGTAGAATTATATATATTTCCAAATATACAATCAGAGAGGGAAAGCTTGATGAAACAGAAATGTCATGATTTTCTGCAAAGATGGTGTGCATAGGGAAAGGCATTGAAACCCAGCAACAAATGTTAACCCTATACCAAGGATGCTTGCAGAACAGGCATCCCTTCACTACAGCTCAGAAGAAAACCCAGCACATACACCAACAGAAGAAGCCTGCAAGAAGCATTTAATTCAAGTGGTGAGTTGTTTGTCTTCATGTTTTTGATAAAAAGTTGCCATTTTAGAAGAAATGTCCTCTAAGCGTGGCAAAAGCGGCATAAAGCTGAAAGTTAAGGAAGTTATTTATTTGCACTATAAAAGACAAAAATGACTATTTTTGATGCTCCCTGCCAACATATTTTAGCCCCATGGAGATGATGGGCATGAGGGAGAAGCTGTGTCATTTTCTGAATCTGAAAAGAGAATAATGAAGTCAAAAAAATGCAGCACAATTATATCTGATTTGATGAGATATTGATATTGATATATAAGGATACATGTTTATGCAGACCCACACCCCACTTAACAGGGATGCCAATGTGGACAATAAGGTCCAATCTCTCCCTCTGTGTTCTTACCTCTGATTTCAAAGCAAATGTCTCACGGACTGTCTCCCCAGGTCTGATTCTAGCAACATTAAAAAGAACTGTGAACTGCATGTCATCTTTGGTGAGTGGATCTTCATCACACACCGCCAATTCTAAAACATTCTGGTAGTAGAAGAAAACAAATAAGAACTTTTATTGAGCTGATATTACACAGAAACAAACAAAAAAACCCAGTTATAGACTTTTGCAGCTCTTGACTAGTGTAAAGAATTACGTGCTTTCCTTCAGGAGTCTGCTAATATGGAATGCTGTCATTAAACCCAATCTTGGGAAAATTATAATGAAATAGAAGACAGCTACCTATAACAGAAAGGAGAGCTCCCACTATCCTGAGATAGAAATAATGTCAGTACTCTGCACCACACTGATCACCAGCCCAAGGAATACACTTACTAAGTTTCTTCATCCCCAAAGTTCTCTTAACCACATAGCTTAGTGTAGGATTAAATTTGCTGTCTACATCACAGCAACTCCTTTACCCTTCCCTTATAACCACTGGAGGGAAAGCTCTTTCTAAATTAACCATCCAAAATAGTCATCCAGATGAAGTATGTTACAGTAAGTACTTATTTCTCTCAGGTGACAACAAAGGGAATCTGGACTACCTCAGATGTAGGCATTAATATCACCAATGTCAATAACTAGCTGAAGGGAACACTGCTGCATGTGTCTACTGTTTTGGGCTAACCAGTCAGTTCTGTTACACAAGCATTTTCTTAAGTTAATTAGCACGGTTGGTCGACAGGGTCACCAAAAATGGTGACTTTTCTATTTTTTCAATACCTCAACTTCTCTCTGGATCCTGAAGTAGAAAGTCTCATTCCAGACAGGGTTGTCAGAATTCTTGATGGTTTTGGTCTGAAGCTTTGCATTTGAAGCAGACGGTAGCCACAAGCGCACATAGCAGTCCGATGCAGTCACTGCAGCAGAGAACAATTAAAAACCTGATGCCAATGTTATAGATGAAAAGTAGGGCAAGGCTGTGATTCTGGAGACTAATAATTATTACTACTTTTCAAAAAATAAATAAAGAGACTATTGGTTGGAAGCAACCAAGAAAAACCATCTAATTCGTCAGTAACTACTAAATGCAAACGTACCATGCACATATGAAGTACACTAAGAACCATGTTTCCCGTGTGAGGAGACAGATGTATAAAAGACCCCACTGACCATCCATCGGGCATAGTCCCTACAATTCCAGTCAATGATGTTAAAAAAGTTTAATTGAAACTAAAGCTAGTTCAAAAAAAGTCTGTTAGGATGATTACAGGAAAGGAGAACACATATTACAGAGAAGACCAGAGGAGACCGGCTTGTTCAGTCTAGCATCACAAACATGCGGAGGGTTAGGTACTAGAGAAGATCTCTTGCAGCTAAAGGCCGGGATGGGCCCCAGAACACAAGGGCACAAGCAAGTCGGAAATCTTCATCTCGCTTCCAGCCTACATCTACTCCTTATGGTTAGTGCAGTCAGTGCCTTGAGCAGCCATCCTTTGGGAAGACCCAGGGTGGGAAAGTGCATTTACTTTGCGAAGCTTGACAACGGTGTGAAAGGAAATCTCCAAGGTGATGTCTTTCAGAGCTGGAGTCTGGACTTGACTGAAGATTTCTACTGCAGCCTGAGATGCCTAAATACTTCAGACCGGTATCAAGTAGTGAATAACAATGCCCCGCAAGGTTTTGGCAGGAAAGTGGAACTGTCCCTTCAATAGAGTAGATAGAAGAGATCATTGAAACTCAGAAATACAGGTCTCGTCACACTAACACCTTTCTAGTGTCTACCTCTGGATATTGCTATGTGATACTTGCCACAGGAATACATGAAGCCCTTCAGCAAGCAGTTGTTCAAGCAGCACAGGACTCGCTCTCCCTCATCTCCCTCACATCAAGGCTTGGCCAAGGTTGTGCTTGGCCCTGCACAGCGAGATGTGAATGGTCTCAGCTGTAACTCAAGTAACTCACTGTAAAGCGATTCTTTTTTTGGCTGAACATGTCATTTTTCAGTAGAGGAATACACAGGCCAGAGGTTTCAAGAGTGTGAGAAAAGACAGCTCAAGCTCTCTGTCCTGACTGAGGAACCCATGGGAAACCTCTGCAAAAGTGGCCCCTGAACGGCTGGTCGACAGCACATCTTGAAAAGGAGCCATAGGAGGCTGTGAGGGCGAGACAACGAGTTAAAGAAGGTTGAATACAAAAGTACACAAAAACATCTGTTTTGGCTGCATGTTCAGCATGTGCTTAGAGCTCGATCTGCAGAGTCCTTACTTAACCAGAAACTATCACTATCTAACATGACTGGTTATCTGAGGATGGCAAATACCTGAATGAGGCTGTATTTTTGAAATTCTCTAATTTACTTTTGATTATCATGTATAATTGATACGTTTCAATAAAGGGTTCCTAAATATGTGGCCTGTGTGGCAAATTCCAGTCCATGATACGATTTATACCCGTTATGACCATCAAGGTCTACCTTCCCTTATTGGCCCAGAAAATTCATCTGGGAGTCTTGATTTTTACCAGTACCTTGAAATGCCCCTAGATATGTGCTCCAATCTAATCTACATCAGGCATTTGATCTACTTATAGCCCTGGCATCAGTGCTTCTATTGCTCTGCTTCATGCATGTTGCTTCAGAACTTAGGAACATTGCTTATTGTGTGAACTCTGCAGGTGACTGAAAACATAATGAAAGCATAACTCACACAGGTCTCTTGACTTGATGTTCTTGGCTTGTATGATTCTTACAGAAAGCATGTGGATAGGGCACAACTTCATCTGCAAAGAAAGCAAATGCAATTAGTTTTATCAGCCCAGAATACAAAAATCATATGTATTTTGAGTAGCACAGAGACAGACTGTCCTTGCTGTTTGTCTGTTTGAAGTGAGAGGTCCTCCTCCAGTGGAAGTGGACCATGCCTGGGTAATGGCACATATGCATATTTGGCTTTTACTTTACTAAGTAGCTTGAGTGAGTGAGGATGGTGAAAGAAAACATGAACTCAGACAAGGGTGTGGAAAGTTTTTGTTATTGCTGTGAGGTGTCTGTTTTCATACAACCTGATGTATGATTGTATTGCCAATCTGTTGAGGGTCCTGTGCTGCAGGTGGATCAATACCAGGCCTTTGGAAGGCAACACTAGGAACTCACAGCTGTCTGTCCGGGACCTGACACTGAGCCAGGACATGGCAGTTACCACAGCACTTTAAACTGGGACTAAATTCTCATGATGCTCCTAAGTAGGCCAACCTCTCCAAAAGGCAGTACTGACTGAATGAGTGGACCATAGACCCAGCAGAGATCTTTTGGATGAAGAAAAAAAAGTATCCTGCTTTGAAGACATAATACCACAGAATCCCACATGACTGGGTATCTTGAAAACACCTAATGGGAATTGAATCACTTCCCTTGATGTGAGGTTTATCGCTATCATGGTAACACTTCTTTCAAGTTACTTGTTCCTAACTCTAACAAAAAATTAAGCTTCCAAAGCCAAGCTGTTCAGAAAGTATTTGTCATTTTGTTCCTTTAAGCCTGAATAGAGACACATATACAGACATGTTACAACACTGAAAGTACAAAAATACTTCCTTCTTTTTTTTTTTTTTTAAATTGGAACATTTACATTTCTTTTTCATTTTCTTTTGAGTGCTTTATCTATTTATCTGGGTTTTTTTCATATTACCATAGCCTGTCAGCAATAATAAGCAATGATGGTATATAGTCCCGCTACCACCGATAAATTAAAACAGGACCACTAATAAATTAAAACACCATATTGTAATGTGCCATTAGTCTGCATGGCAGCTTAAACTACACACTGGCTGGAACGTTGTATCTATTTGTCTAGATGAGAATATCCCATTACACTGTAACAATTTCAGTTCAAAAGATAACACCATAATTAATTTTCCCTACACTGAAATTATTAACTTTGGAGATCGAAGGAGCTGGAGAAGGAGGAACTTCTCTATAGAAGGAGTCACTCACTACAGTTAATCTGAAATTCTTTTAAAATAGGATGAAGACTACTGGACGTGTTTATTAGAGGTGACAATAGCCTTCAGTCAGTTTCATTCAGGTTTTTTTAGAAGTAAATTACATTAAAACAAATGTATACTATTTGAACTGTGAATCAGCATGTTCAAATAAAGGCTTAATATTAAATGTTACTTTTTGAATTACAACCTTTTCAAATTCAGATTAATATTCAAGGGTTGCCCTGAGCAGAGAGATCCCATTCTGAAACCTAAAAAAAAAATCACAGATTACTCTGTCTCTTGGCTTCCTAATGGTTGATTGAAATGCTTTTCATATAAAAACTGAAGACACATTTGTTTGTGTGTGACCAGAATAATTTCCACTACGTTTTCCTCCATTTTGAAACTGACATATTTAAAAACTGCTAAGTTTAATGCATTACGGACATTACAATTTTCTGCTGGGACACTTCCATATTATTCCAGTTGCCAACTCTAAGAATTTTAATTTTCCTGTGCAAATAGTTATTTAACATAGAAGTACTAACTGGAACACTCAGCATTCCTAGTGGGTTTCATTAACATGAAATATTGGATTATGTAGCCAATTACAGGGCTGACTGGTTTTAATTAATATGTTAATTCTGTGTTATTTTGTAATCAACTTCCCCCTTGCTCAACAGAAGCCCAAATCATTCTCAGAGTCTGCCTTCACTGGAGAAACAGATGTTGGTACACAATTTGCTTTGAACCTTTTATGATGGAAATTTCATAGTTGCTTACAAAAATGGTGTGTCTGCAGTTCACCACCAGAGAACTCTCAGTTGTGGCAGATGACATGTTTTCATCCCCTTCCTCTGGAGCCAGAGAGCCCCACTCCTCCTCCCTTCCCCTTTCAACTTCCCATAAACATATCAACATCTGCCCACTAATGGAAGCATCATCAGAGATGACTGTTCACTAATTCTGATTTGGTGCAGCTTAGTTTTTGTGTTGTTGCAGGGTAAAAGATAAACAGTTTCAGATGAGTAAATATGGCCATAATAAACTCTACAGGCTGTGCAAATCCCCAGGCAAAATCAGAAGCCATTCTGCTCCCACAGCTGCAGTAATGCCAGCCTGTGATAACCTTCCAGAATTAGGCTAATTCTTTTTTTTTTTTTTTCTTT
>VZRU01012933.1:170287-197767 GCA_013398155.1 Pedionomus torquatus
TGTTTTACGCTATAGAAATTAGACTATTTTTTTTTTTTTTTTTTTTTTTTTAAAATAAGAAAAAGGCAGAGCTGCTTTTCAGCCTCTTGGGTCTCGTTTTGGTGGTCTAAAATAACATCCTAGCCCAAAAGTGCTGGCACTTCAGAACACCCTCCTAGAAAAAATAATTGGCATTAGAGTTACCATTTGCTATTTTCATAACATGAATTGCAACATGTAATTTCATGATCAATGCAGATTGATAAGCACAAACACCATATCCAGACAGCTCTTGACAGCTGTACTACTTTTGCTTTTTTTCGCTCAATTCCTTGGGAAAATCCTAACCATAATGTGCATAGGCAGACAGAGAGTAACTAATATCCAGAGTCAAGGGTAGTTTTCCCAGAAGCAACTTATTCTGGTTTTGATGGAGAACTAGTAGTGTCACATCAACGCCAACGACAGAGTGCAGGATTCAGCTACCTGTGTATATTTGCATCCCAGACTATAACACTCCAGACCATTAAATAATAGCAGAGTCTTTAGCCAGAGCAAGTTAAGAAATGGAGGGCAAAAAAACCCAAACCCAACAAACAAACAAACGAAAACCATAAAAAACCAACCAACCAAACAAAAAAACCCAACACCACCAAAATCAAATTTCTGTTAACTTGATAGCATTTAACACTAAATTACATTTCTGTGCTGTCAAACCAAGCTTTGGGAGAGTCATTTTGGGTCTAAAATACAGAAAAAACAATAAACAGGAGATAAAACTAGCATGACAGAATTGTCACAACTGTGTCAAACCTTAACAAATTGAAAATTCTCATCTGTTGCTCATTGTTTGTAATAATACACATTTGCTGGCCTACAGTCTGGCTTCCAGAGAACAGTCATAACCAGTCAGCTTCAGGAAGACACATAATTTTCCTGTTTACAGGCAATTAGTCACTTCAAGGGTTCATCCCAAAAGGACAATTTTAAGAGTATAAAATCTTCTCAAAGCTTATTAACAATGAGGAGCCTACTGAGACAGTCTTTGGATGGCAGTAAAAGAGAAAACCTACCAACAGCTCGTATTTGATTTTGCTCTTTATTGCCCCTCCATGCTGCTCGTAGAACACAGCTACCTCCACTAGAAAGTTATTTTTCTAGGGGGTAGTTTCTGCAGAGTCTGGCAATCTGGGAACCTCCTCCAATCACCACCTCTTTTGTCTTTTCTTTTAAAATAAGTCCTTGGTTTGTACCTGTTGGAAGGCTGACTGGAATCTCAGCATTTCACTGCCCCTGCACCAAACCTAAGCAGTTCTCTGAGCAAAGATATAATCATGGGATAGCACCAAGTTATAGGAAGTTTTATATGAGGAGTTAACTCTCTGACTTTGACATTCTATAAATAGCTGTAGGATTTACCACTCAGCTTTATCAATATCTTTCAGATCTGAATAATTACTTCCTTTCAGAGATTATTTCTTCTTTCTCCAGTTCAGTACTAGAGCGGTACAAGATCTCACACCAAATGTAATCATTTGACGTATTCTTACCTAGACACTGAGGATTTGGTTCAACTACAACTTGGAAATTTACCAAATTAAGTTTAAAGCTATAAATTTATAAACTATAAAAAAGCTTCATGACCAGTCTGGTACCAAAGCACTCTCTCCCACATAGATTCATATGGGCTGAGTTTATTAGGCCCTCCATCAGTTAGAATACTGCTAGCAATTTGCCCTTTCAACCAGCTGCCTATTGTCATTACAAATAGAGGAATGCAAAGCTCTGGTGGGAAAAGCAACTGAATGAAGAAATATTGTCCTGGTTTGAGGTGGCTGAAACCATGACAAATATGCAAAACCAGGAGAGGGGATACAAGGAGAGAGCATGACTGAAAGCTTCATTTTCCTCAGGAATCACAATTATCCAAAAACTTATCATTGGAAGTTGAACGGTTTGAGTGAATCTAATTCACCTTACAAATATTTACTTTAATTTCATGTTATCATTGATGGATTGTTTCAAGAGTCATTGGGAGTTTGGGATGCACCCCCTGTTGATATTCTATCAGTCACCTCTTTACATCCATGTGTGGGTCCCTCGGGGTCTTGCACTGATAGAACTTCTCAGTATTTTGCCATATAAAATTTATTCCACAGTTCACAAAATAAAACCACTGAAGAGTAATTATTCTTGTCTGAGCAGAAGAAAAGATCCTGCTATGAATATCAAAGCATTCCCAGCAAGTTGTAAATTAATATTGTGCCAATTTGGTAGTGTTTTTTAAACAACAAAAAATTAACTGGGAGACTTTTAGTAGGTCTTCCTAGATAATTCAAAGTATGCACACTTTTCTAAACAACTTGCTTTTTTTACTATAAGAGAAAAAAAAATGACAAAACCACTCTGTTCTGATTTTTGCATCTATTTACCAATTTACGTATACTAAAAAATGCATTTACTTGACAGCATGGGAGAGCTACCTGCTTTCTGACCTGAAGCTATGCTTGTACTCTAAGCTTTTGGCAGTGCTGCCTATTAACAACTGTGTCCGCACTCATGGAAGAGCAGTTGCAGAATTAGGATGAAATGGAAGAACTTTTGCTGCAGTTGAGACTTTCTAGATAAAATTACACCTAAGCAATCTACTCATCTTCTGGAATTATCTTATGAAACATGACATTGATATTTAAAATTTATAGATAATATTTATATATAAGATAGCTCTCGATCTAACAGGTAGATAGATATGATACAAATTTTATCCAGCAAGTACATTACATTTAAAATTTATATGCTTTGCCCTGATAATCAAATGCTTGAATATTTTTAATCTAGCGTGTGAGCAATCTGTTCATGCTACTGATATTTTCCTGAATCTTTAACTTTGCCACCAAATATTACCACGGCACAAGCATATAAGTATACATTTTTCTTAATGATTAATGATTGTCTATGAGCCATAGCACGTAACATTGTTTCTCACTATATATAAAGTCCATGAATTCCCATATTTATTTTATTTGCTGCAAATTTTGACATAGGGTTCAATACATAAAGAATGGTTAGCTGTAAATTATTCACATCTTGCATTTAAGACAACGCATCATTTTTAAAAATATACATGAGAAAATAACTCTTAGCTAATAAATCTGTTGATTTATACTAAAAGCTATCAGTTAAAATTTCTGAATGGAACGTACTATTAGAAAATTCAAGTTCAGACGTGACATACCTCCACTAGAATCACAGATGCCATAAACATTACACTGAAGATAGCTAAATCAGCCAAATAGCTCATTAGAAGTTTCCCCTGCAGCTAAAGTAATATAAATTATATTTTGTTGCTAGAAAAAACTTGTTTTTTTCAGCTGAAGCAACAATGAACATGATTCTGTGCGTTATCCTGAGAGAAGTATGCAGTAGGGCTAAAGCACTTTCATTTTACCGTGAAGTAAACTCATCATGGCCAGCCCTCTCTTCCTTCCCGGCATTCGCTCAGCATGTACAACTCACAATAAAAGAAAAGGGCCATGTTTGCACTGTGTTGTCACTGAAGCTTGCTTACATATTAGTTACTGTGAGGTAAAAGGGGAAAATGGTAAAATGGTAAGCTCCAAGATGACCCTGCCCCATCGCACCAGCAGTAGTTTGTCCCTGCATCTCAGCAAATGCAAAGAGGAGGGAGTTTGCTCGCGAGAACTGGAGCAGGGAGGTCCCCACAGCAAAGTGTGGGACCCCAGCAAAGCGCCGAGCTGTGATTCTCTTACCTTGGCTGGTGGGCTCCCCATGACGGGCAAGATGGCGTCAGCAACAGAAAACTCAAATTGGGGAACAGATCTGTCAGCAGACAAACGCTCACGGCTTGTTGTTGCTGCTGGAATAACATGAAGGACACATATAATTTATACAGGCGCTGAGCTCCACCCTCTGCTTCCCCTGCGTGGAGAAGAGTCTGCCTACGTCTAAGAGGGAAAGATCTGCAATGTCAGAGGTGATAGGAAAGCTGCAGTTACCACATCTTTGCCTGTCACTTTATTACCTCTCACAATTTGTTATTGCCTCAATAATGTCCTGCCAGGCTTTCAGGTGGATTCTGCCATGTTCAGAAAGTCTTCCTTCACTCCCCATCTCTTCCACATATCTAGTCAGTAGGTGAATTATCAGTGGTTTTTAAGCTCTTCCACAATATACTCCAGGGAAAAAAAAAAAAAAAAAAAAGGCAGAGGAAGGACAAATTTCATCTATTAAAATTTCTGGTGGGAAACCAATCCACTTCTGAATGCTCTTTTCTACTCTTCCTACAATAGAGAACTTTTTTTATTTAATCTTTGTTTTTAATCTATTTTAAATCTTTCGGCTAACCAGTAAATCAAGTCTCCTTACTCTGAAGTACATACTGGATAATTGCCTGGCCGATGCAGAGATGCTGGGGAAATTAAGATAAATATTGGTAGGGAAATTAAAATCCACATTATCTTCTGGGCTTTTCTCTTCTACAAGCTTCTTAAAAGAAAATGACAATTTGGTATCTCCCAGCTTCCCATCCTATTCCCCCCACCAGCTTGCTGGTGAGAGTGGTGGGTCCTACAGCATCCTCTGGAGATGGCACAGACATGACTTCCTCCACCTTTCCCATGCCTACTGTGGACTGATGACAGACAACCCATCAGGACATTGCTCCAGGCAATCTGTTCTGGCTGTACCTTAATCCAGACTAACTATTACACACTTGGTGTCATGCAGACCCAAACTTGGAAAAGGTATGGAGGCCACCATAGATTTGCAGTATAGCATGTCCTCACAGGAGGACAGCAATATCAAATAGGACCAAGCCTCACCAAACAGTAGGCACCTTACACTGGTAGAAAAGGAGAGTGCCCAGAGTTAATTTTCATCAAATAGTAGTTATGAGCTCGGCTTTTGGCAAGAAAAGGAAAAAAAGAGAAATGTAATCACAGTAATTGTTTAGGAAAATACGTTTACTTGAAAGCGTTGGGTTTAGATTTTTCTGAAACTCAGATGTGCAGTGGATCACCTTTAAACCACATTTTAAAGCATTTTCCACACACACACACACAAAAAAAATTAGCAAAACCAAAACCAAAAACCACAACCAAACAGAAAAAACCCCAACCTGTCACCAATTGAATATCAGTTCTAGTCAGATACTTCTAGGCTTATACAGTGAGTGACAACCAGCTGCTCAAACTGACATTTCACATTGACAGTGGGCAATGCAGCCACCACGCTAGCAGTGAGGACTGGGTGGATGCAGGCTTCCCTAAGCAGCAGCATGAAGATCTGAGTGCTTAGGTTGCTGTCATTGAAACCCACAAAAAAAGATACCTTAAGTAAAGATCTGCTGTGTATATGCAGCAAATGAAAGGGCAGCTACAAAACTCGCAGAAAAATAAGCCAAACTCATCAGAAAGCAATCTGGGGTTCAGAGCAGTTAACCACACAAGCCTTGCACTCCTGCAGTAACATTGTTCTGACAGCTTCACTTGGGTATTTTTACAGGAGCAGTGAAGACTGTGGTGTAAGCATTGTTCATGCTTCCTTGGACACAGAAGTCTGTAGCATCCCATTTCCAGAGACAAGGGGGGAAAAACAGAAAAATAGAGAAAAGTTCCTCTTCAGAGTGGAGTTTTGGTTTTCCCCCTTTATATTGCTGTTGCAGCTTTGGTCGTGGGTTCTGCTGCTGTAGTGAACTGAGAGACTGAAATAGTAGGCTGACAATTTACCTTCTAAATAAAAGGAAAATGGAAAAACAGCCAGAGAAAAATGAACTCCACTCAAAGAGGGGTATGTCTGCCTGGAAACGGAGCAACACATTAAAAACAGAACAGCTGTTCATGTCTTAAAGGAACAGGAAAGAACAAAAAACGGTCTCAGAATGTCTTCAAATGAAGGTGCAAATGTTATTCTGGAGAGCTATGGAAATAATTTTTTCAACAGCCTCTCCAAGAAGTTAATGTTTCCAGTAAAACAGCATGGCCAAAATACATAAAATATTTTGTATTGCTTGTCAACAAATGCACTGACATGTATCACGTCCATTTCCTCCTGGACACGAGGGAGAGGGGCTACGTGATGTCAGGACTTACTACAGACACAAAAAATGTACAGTGTGGGAAAATTAAGACAATGAAAGTCAACTGCATAATGAAGGAAGGACAAAACTTAAAGGTTAAATCTAAAGCAAAGAGGGCACAACACAATGCATTAGCAAACTAGTCAAATAAGAGGCAGTATCTTCAAAAGCGTACAGAAAATCCTCCTTTGTTATATGGAGGACATAGTCATGTCAGGCTTAGATTAGTGGAGTTATTAAATTCAGAAAATGTAACACTGTATCTGTGGTTTCACTTTGCAAAAGGCTGTTCAGGAAATAAAGAGAAAATGGATTCTAGAAAGATTTTAGGGGTTAATTAAGCTGGTCTCATTCCACATTTATGACTGAATTTTATTTCTTTTCTGAATTAATATGAAGAAAGTACTTGGAAAGAAGATAGAAGGGGAAAAAAAGAGATAAAAAGGCATATCAGATTACACTGATGTTGAATTGCTTCATACTCTACCTGTTCACACTCAGATAATGTACACAAGAGAGTATGTGGAACAGAGTCAGAACAGAAGGAATGCAAGCCCATGCTGTTTCCAGTATGTAAGACATAAAAGTTAATTAATACAGTGTTCAGCTTCCTACAAGTTACCCCATGGGCTGCTCACTAACAGCCCCTTGCAAGAAGCTACCCAGAGTCACAGCTGAGCTGCCAGAAACCAAGCAGTAGAGTAGCAGCAACTCTACATGACTGTGATTTGGATCATCCTCTTGATGGCATAAACTTAAAAGCTAACTGGGACAAATCTTACAAAAGGTACTGAAGAGTCATTTAGTGGAGCTCATTGTTTATCCAACCAACAGCAACAGCACAGCAAAAATTCATACAAACATGTCTCAGATTTGGTATGCAAAAGAATTCCCTCAGTAAAGCACTGTCTCCATAGTCTTTCCATGCCTGATCCTAACAGCTTCAAAAGCAAGGATGGCAATTACTGAAATACTCTCCTATAAATCTAAATTTCTTACAAGAAATTATCTGTTTAAGAACATTTGTTTACTCATCCCATGAAAGCTGTTAAGTAGAGATAAGTGATGGATCTTCCCAGGGCTAGCTGCAGCCATACCATTAAGGAGATGAAGGTGGAAGACCATGCAGCTTGGTGGAGACTTCTTGTGCCTGACAGTGACAAAGGGAAATAACAGCCACTGTCTCCTTGCCTCATAAATCAGCTCATACCTTGTTCAGCTCCGTGGCTGCATTAGAAAAAATATAGTAAACTGAGAAAATAATTGTTTATAGTCGAATTCAAGAAAAACAAAAATTCTTACTGTTCTCAGAAATTGAAGAAAAAAAAAATTTTTTTTCCCTAGCTGATCCCCAAACTGTTTTTTTCCAGACCTGAATTATTTGACCACTGTGAAAAATACAATAATAATAAATACTTTATTAAAATATATCTTCATTTTTCAATTCAACATTGATATGTGAAACTAAAAGCTATAAAGCACAGCTTAAGAAACATCAGTCTTGGAGACCTTTCAAAAAGGAAACTTTTAATTCTGAAATAAGAGCTTTCCAATTTTTCATTGTTTCCCCTCTGCCCCATTATTTTTGAGGAAAACAACTGTGAATTTGAATTTTTTTTTTTAGATCTTTGAATCCTTTCCATTTCTCGTGACCATTTTCAGCTCACCTGACATTAATTAGAACAAAATACCAAGTTATCTATCAGAGTGGCAGTCAGGTGATAGCAGTGTTTGTAAATGAACCGTCCTTCTGGCTATCAAGATCTAAACCTGTTTCAGAAAAGTAAAAGGTGCTATATCCTCTTACCTATCTCCTGAACCACTACCATCTTAAATAAAGATACCATACGGTAAAGCCGGTATCACTGGCTCTCTTTCCTGGCCACAGTAAGAGAGCTACTAATTTCCTTGGGTACTTTGCAGGTGTGGTTGCAAATACAGCAAGATAATGATCTTTGCAGCTTCACGATGGGAGGAAGCTGCTTATTACTTACCTGGGGTATGTGAGGACTGGACTGCTATCTTTCCAAGACACGTCAATGTAAAGCCACACATTCAAGCCCACAGCATTTATGCTTAGAAATTGTTCTTTTATTTTAAACCAAGTGATTGTGGAGCGTCTAATTGAAATAATTGAGTACAATATTTCAATGTCATTCCACTCAAGCCAGTTTCTGAGACCTTTATCTTCAGATCTTATTCAAATAGTCTGACACTGATGTCAGTATGAAATTGCTTGAGTAAAGACATCAGAAGAGTTAGGTAAGGATTACACTTCACCACCTTGCTGACAGGAAGACTTGACGTATGGTTATGGTATTTAGCTTCAAATTATTAAGAGAAGGGTTTCTTTCCTATTTGCCACCAACCTCTTGTATTTTTATAATAGTAACTTTTAGAATCAAGAGAGTAAATTTGGTTTTCTCCTATTGTTTTTCACTGTCCATGACTTTAAATTCTTCACGGAAAGACCTACTAAGGAAATGTTTGCTACCGAATGTTACTATACTAGTCAAGAGTAATTACAAAACAAAGGTTACTGTGATTGTATGACACACATAGCACTATTTCCTTTCTAACCCTGTTGCTGTGCCAAATCCTCTTTCAGCCCCCTATGTGATTTTATTCAAGGGTCTACCTTTACCTGAGCAAATCCCTTAGATGTTGGCTCAGAAAGAGATGAAAGATACACAAGGATTTATTTCAAATAATATGCAAGTAATTAAGAGTTTGATTCATTCATTCCTGGCAGTAACTTATCCTCTAAGTAGCTCTCCAAAATTAACAAGACTAAAGACAGTAACAGGTATCCTCACCATGTTATTCTGTAGGTTAGTATAGTTAATGGATAGGCTTTTGAAATAAAGCTAACAACTTAACCTATGTCCTAGTTTAAGTAATCTGGAAGATTTTAGTTAAATGTAAACATAAGAAAACCACTCATGTCAGCATAGAGACACAGCAAAGAAATACAGGGTGAACTGAATACATCCAAGTACAATGCCAGTAGCTTTGGAAACACGTGCAAAGTACGCCTTCATAGCAAGCATTCTGATCACAAAGTGAATGCTGGCACAGAATCCTTGGTAAATATCTCAAAATGCTCAAGTGTTAAAAATATCTGAAGGTAGACTAGGTGATCTCCAGAAGCCCTTCCCAACTCCATATCATTCTGTGATTCTGTGAAGGTTCATGTTGCAGCAATACCCATCTAAGAGCTAGTTGTCAGTAGTCGTCCCATCCAGTCTCAGAGATTTCTGCCCCTACCCCACAGTATTGGCTCTGGCACTCTTCTGGCCAAGTACTAAGCTCATTTGAGGAATTGAAGGAATAGAAAATGACTCTTCCTTTTCCTGATGAACTTCCAGGACTGTCCTTCTTTAGTGGCATGTAGCTATTACCTCAGCTTACTAGAATATACAAACTTGCCTTGAGTTCAGTAGTGGGAATGTGACCGTGGACAAATGGCATTGTCCATAAGAGCTGTCTAAAGCATTGATATTCATAGGGAAATCAGTATCAGAGGTGGAAAGGACATCAGATAATTCAGTGAACATCTCTGCAAATGGATCATTATAATTCCTTGACCACAGTTCCAGAAAGTCATGAGGTTTTCCACTACCTCTTTGTATAGTCCTTCTAAGGTTACTCCAAGGATGTCAAGACTGAAAACTGATTTTTTCCCTTCCTTCAATTATGTTCATCATTGGTATTTTGGGGTTTTTTTTGTTTGGTTTCTGGCTGTTGGGTTTTTTTTGTTTGGTTGGTTGTTTTTTTTTAATACAAAATCTCCAGACATCAACCAAGCTATGGGACCAATTTAAAACAGAATAACCAGAGTTTACCCATTAGAGCTATTATGAGTTACAAGCCTTGCAAGCTTATGTACACCAATTAAGAAGGCTCTGACTCACTTCTGGTGGATAACTTCTGAGAGCAGAAGACTACTTCATGAGAACTTTGTGAGCTCTACAGATCTATGAAGATTTTAATACAAAAGCTCTTTCTGCATTCATACTTATTCATAGAAAATATTTCTGATGAGAAAAAATCCTGGTTTAGATATGTGTCTGTTCTTCTAGGCCATTTGTAGCATTCTTGTGACAAAAAGAAGTCAGAAAGTTTCCCTGATAGTGTAACCAGGAATTCACCTTGCTGAGAGCACTCTCAGCTCTATTCCAGCAGTATGAAATCAGCTTTCTGTAACCTGCTCCCCTTAAACTGGTGTGGAAGGCAGACAACTGTGACCAGGGAGCCTTGAAACACTCTGGGTGTCTCAGTCAGTCTCAGGAAACCTACTCTAACCTACTAACTAACTACTAACTCTATGGCAGAGTCATCCATGGAGCCTGATACTATCTCTGAATATCTCTATGCATGCATATTAGGTCTGTCCTAATTATTCTGTTTCAACAGCATGTAAGATGTAAAATGTAATACTTGACTGCAGTTTTAAATGCTTTCATTCTAGTAGAAAACTGATTTTTCACAGGCATAGATCTTTTTTAACCTCTCGATTTATATAATACCTTGGGACTTCCAAAGCTCCTAATAGTTTTGTACAATGCTTCTTGAAACCTGAAAGCCTGGAATAGAAACTCATATCAAAGCCAACATAAATTGATAGCCTTCAGTATTTCAGTGTACTAGGGTGTTCTTAACCTTAGGCCTCCGCATTCATGGTTTATGTGGCAAGTGAGACATGATACGGCCAAGAAGCCAGAAAATTTCCCTGTGGCTCATGAGAGACATTGAGTCTGTTCAGAGCAGAACATTAAAATAAGCTACCTACACTGCCACCAATACCAGAGGATCCAGATCGATGTGCCAAAGGTCCAAAACTAGGTCTCCTGATCCTAGCCAGGGAGAGTCCAGTCTGGAGGAGATGCACTCACTCAGAGACTCTAGCTTCCAGGGGTAAAGATCTAATGGAAGACTAGATGTCAGATGGTGACCTCTCCCATAAATACCTCCAGGAATCAAGCCTCACCCACAGCCTGCCAAAGAAGTGGAGCTCACACCAGTAATGGTGCCTCCTCTGCAACACACGCAATTTGTAGTCTGCAATCTCTCCCCATACAATAGATACATTGCAAAGTGGCAGAGCCCCTTGCCTTTTATGATTCAAATCCACTAATTGTTGGTCTTCCCCGCTGTGTACTTACACACATACCAAAAGCATTTATCAGCCAAGTACAAGCAAGCAAGCTGTGAACCACAAAAAGGTAAAATGTCCTGTGACTTGCCTGCCCTGGTGCTGGTTGCTGGAATGTTCATCCCACAGAGGAAATTGTGTTGGCACACCTCCCCTCACCCTTCCCAAAAAGGTTTCACTTACATATATAAGAAAGATCTTGAAACATTTCTGGGCTGATGCATCAGTTCAGATGCCAGCACCCAGCCTACATAGCTGTTTTGCTACCACGTGGGTGGCTAGGCAGTCACCTGGGCAGGCTAGCAGCTTCAAAGCTAAGAGGCCTTGGAAGCTGGAAGCAAAGGAATTGGCCAACAGCTGAAGGACATCTAATGGGCAGATCATTCAACCGCTGACCAGCCTGCGGGCAGCCCCTGGTAACTGGGAGAAGCCAGCAGTGTCATGGCATCACAGACTGGTGGGCAGCCAGTGGAACAGGCCAGGTGGGTCCACAAGGTTTACGACAGCATGAAAACTTTCCAAGCAAGTTTCCATGAAGCTGGAGAACCAGCCAACCCAGCAATACAGAATCCAATCAACGTTTTCAAAAGGAGAAGTATTGCATCAGAAAACATATGATCACCTCTATTTATCAGATATCATTTCCTCATGTATGCTAAAACTGTGAATGGGAAGTACCTGACTGTTGGTAACACACCTCATATTTCATCCTCCTCCTCAGACTTGATACACAAACAGCTGACAACATGGACAGATATGTGGAGCATAGAATGCCTTGTGCAACAACCGCGTGCCCTTGCTTACAGGAAAAGAGGAGAGAGGAAATAAGAATTAAAACATTAATGCACCCCCTGCTCCATTTGAATATTCCTCATCTCTGTCATTAATTCTCTGTACATCTTAGGCAAGTGTTGTTTAAGTTAGTGAACAACCTGTAGTGAGAAATTAAAGTAGCAACCTGAGTAGTTCACCTGAGATCCGAGATACTGCAACAACACAATGGAAAAATGAACTAGAAATGCAAAGCAAAATTATCATGATTCTATTGTTGTAGAATATGACTGGCTCTTTTTTCCAAATAATTATAATTTGATTTGGGGGATACGGTGTAGGGGAGAACTTTGTAGAGTAGGGTAGATGGTTGGACTCGATCCCAAGGGTCTTTTCCAACCTAGATGATTCTATGATTCTATGAAAACATCCCTTTTAGACACCTTCCACTTACAAATCCAAACATTACTGACACTGTCAATATTTAGAGAAATCTAGTGTATTTCCCACTAAATGTCTGCATCATGGAAGACATCATTTTACATATGGTCCAGAGAGCACCAAATGTCCAGCAGCCATAGCATGGGTCAGAAATGTGTCTTACCCTCTGAATTCATACTTGAAGACTTGTTCCACGTAGGACATTGTCCAGCCTTATGCGCCTCTGGATTTAATTAAATGAATGGCTGTATTACATTATTACAGATGCAGCTAAATGCTGTTCATTTGTCCCCAGCAAAACAACCCTTAACTCTGTGGGGAAGAACCTAGGAGTCAGAAATTTAATTAATGGTTTCACTCACCACCAGCCTGTAAGAAGTAGTGAGCAGGGCAGCTTAATTTTCATTCAATATACTCATGTACTAGGAAGTCTGTATTAATGACTTCAACAGAATATGTTACGGTACCCATTGCAAAACCAAGAAAAAAGAAAGATACTGTAAAGTCATTTGATGCTTTCCTAAATGGGAATAGATTTTAACAGCTGTCTATTAACAATTCCTTTTATATCTAACATTTTAGAAGAACTGTACAGATGAACCCATGCCAGCCCATTTCAGCCGCTAAGGACAGGAACACCTATTTGATTTCTTAATTTTAGTTCTGGTTGTGATCATTCAAGCTTCACTTCCTTCCTTTTGACATATGTAGTCACCACCATTATGTGGTCTCTGTGTCAGAACAGTGTCTAACACAAAACATACTGACAACAGAGCCCCTTAGGGTTTTTATTGCAACCTGTGTAGTGCCAAGCATGAGTAAAATCCTTGTCTCTTACACTACTTCCTGTCTCTCACCACCCCAGATTACTGAGGAGAGCTAGTCAAAATTCAGCCAGTCAGAAAACAACCTACAGTAAAATTCTGGAAGTTCAAAGTTGTCTATTTGTTGTTGGAAAAAGATGTGTTGAGAAGATTCAGAGGTATCTTCCCGATCGGCAGCTACTGGTAACTGATTAGTCGGGTTTGTGGTTAGACAATACCAGCTTTTCTGCATTTAGTAGTTATCTCATGTGTTTGAAAAGTCAAAAGTTTTGATACCCTCATACACTCACACGTGTTTCTCTCAGTCTAACCAATATTAACAAGATAATTCAGAGTGCCACCTCAGGTGCACAAGTGTTTGATGAACTGGAGCACAACCAGAAAACAGACAAAGGAATATGCACAAAACATTAGGCAAGTCTCTCCTCTCCGCTCCCCACAAACACCAAACATACCACATTTTATTCATAGGTTTAATTATTGTGTAACTCCTGTGCTTTTGCTTTTGCTTCTATTTTCTCTTTTGTGTTGGTGTTCACGTTGGCATTCACATAATCTAGATTGCAGGGTTTTTTCTGAGCAAGGTCTACAGCTTATCTGGGAACTTTTCTCTCTTTTAGCAAAAGGGGCTCACTTCTCTGTTGACTTTCCACAGTGCCAAAGGGATATAATTGACAACAAATTCTATTTATGATCATTGAAACTTGTGTTATAGCTAAACTATGTATTTTCCCTCCTACACCTTCCTTTCACATTGTGACCCCTGACTTTTCTCAGCCTTCACACCTCAATTCCCTCCCACATGACAGCTAAATTTGAGTCAAGACTGGATGATTCTCTTTTACATGCAGCTCAATCAGATATTAGGAACTTGATTCAGGAATTACTGAGAAAAATGCATGCATTGTATAGGGCAGATTAAAGAGCCATAACGGGCTTTAGCTTTAAATGTATCTTTTTCTACTGTGCATCAAGCTTTTCTTTACGTCTCATATATTAGGAGCCTGCAGTTGACAAATATCCATAGGTAGCGGTGGTCTATGTGTTATATAAAAAAAGGTTCATATGGAGAGACAAGCTGTTTCCATTATTTCAAGGAGACTTGCACTGTAGTCTAATAGCATTAGAAACGAAACACCCTTGGCACTGATATATAGTGTGCCTCTTCCAACAAACACAGAGTAACAGAGCTTCTCAGAAAATACATTGCACAGAATAACATATAAAAACACTCTTAGAAGGAGCCTTGGTTCCAGGGCCCGGGGTTCATAAAACCACAAGGGGAGGAAACACACCCTTCCACTTCTTTACACCTTCCTTCCCTAGACAAACATTTTGAAGGCAGTTCCTGGAGACAAATCTCAAAGGATTTCCTCAGCTAGTTTTCATTTCTTATTCATGTTCCTATAGTAGAGACACTAGTCTTTCATTTGCATCTCATCTGTGTCAGTGGGTTTCAGCCTTTCCTGTTTATAGTTTACACACCATCATGGTAGCAGAGCCATTAGGATAATTATAGTTATGACAGAGCTCCCTTGCACACTACCAAGAGGCGTTTTGTGTCTAGATAATGAGGACAGTAATTTCCAAGATCTGCAGAACAAAGACAAATTGTTTTGGCAATATGCCTGATTTACTCCCAAGTTTGCCTGTACCACCTTCTCATTCAGTAGACCCCATCCACTTTTTTGCACTACTGTTCAACGCTACTTTCTGCTTCAGGCTTTTCTTCCCCCAGGATAAACCATATTGTGTTTTACCCTCTGCAGGAAGATCCCATACTAAGAGCCACCACCAGCACAGAGGCCAATGAAGAATTCTTCCAGTTAAGTTAATTACAGAAGCAAAGGTGAGGAGGACAGTGGAGGGAGAAATCAAAGGCCAAAATCATATTCAAGTAAGTGTTCCTAAATAAATACTATTGAAAGTACTTCTAATTTGTTGCCATGCTTTGTAGACCTAATAATTCCAAATATGACTTGACCGGGTACTTAAATTGAAGACATGGCCATCAAACAGGCATACTACAACTGAACTCCTGGCCCAAACAAAATCACTAGCAAAACTATTACTAAAAAGCATGCATCTTAAAACAGTACTATCACTCTCAGTAGCTATGCAGAGAGTAAACTTTATACAAAGCAGAGCAGCTGAATCACAGAAAAGCATTGCAACTACCTAATGTCCTAGCAATCAAAACAAACACCTTGCAGACTACATGAATGTTAAGTCACTGCCAGACATTTATCCTTTCTAGAAAAACTTATTCAAACCTACGCAGACTATCAGGATGTTAGCATAAGGCCTGCTGCTCTAGGCTCACTTAGCGTTTTACAGAAGAAAGAGTGCACACCAACACATACTACTGCATGAGATTTTGCAATCTTTTGGTATGCCCTGAGCCAGATACTATCTTCTTGGCGAAGGCTCATACTGTATCTGTACGCAACTGTTTCTCTCAGTGTTGCTATGGCTGTACATTATGAAACTCCTTAAACACTCAATACATCAGCTTTTGGCACAGCTCTCTGGAGCAGGTGTGTTGTGAAAAGCATTCTTTAGGACTAGCAAGGGATTAAATGGCATTCTGTGGGCCCAGGAGCTGGAGTTTATATTGCACTGAGTTCCGTAAGGCCAAGTTTCCTCTACTCAGCAGAGCCAAAGGATGTTGTGTATTCAGATATACTAAGACAGGAAGAGAAGAGCAGGACTATGACTAAAGTGTAGGGTAAGTCCAGAACCACTGAATTTTTAAATCTCTGACTTGTAACAACTTAAGGCAAAGCTTTCCATATAAGCATGCATACCTCTGGAAAACAAGCACTTCTGGGCTAAGAGCATTTCTCATGTATTCCAGGAAGGTAGAAGAATCCAGGAAACAGACACTTTGTGCAAAGTATCTCTTCCTAAAACACTCCTGCAGCGAAGCTTCTTTGGCCTTGCCATTTTTGCTGAAACATCTCCTTAGATAATACCACATGGTGGGACACTTTGAAAACCTGGAATACATAAAGGCTTTATTGCTAGAGGTTTTGCTGCCTTAAGACACAGTGACACCATGTGGCTAATTGCTTATCCCGAAAACGACACGCTAATAGAAAGGACAGTGCATAAATGTCTCATTTGTATTTTGGTTTATTAAATTTAGCTTAGGGATGCTCAGATGCAATTATATTGACTGGTGAGAGTAAACTTGGATAGAGCAATTGTCATTTGAACAGGTACAAAACCAAAGCCAATGACAATTTAGGATTTCAGCATATGTTCGAAAGCCTAATGTTTGCAAAAGCATCCTTTGAAAACATACCTGTAAGTTCAGCAACTAAATACTGATAAGCCATAAGCACGTGCCAAATATCATATTCATTTTGTATATGTGAACAACTGATAGAACTATGATTCTGTGTTCTTCTCAAAAAAGTGCACCTGGAAGGCGGACTTAACTATTTATGGTTTAATTCTGCAGGAGCACCACCAAAAAAATGCAATTAATTTTGAAAATTGACAGTTTTTTGCCTTGGTCTCATGGCAAAATTTGTTTTCCTTCCAAATATATGCAGATACCCCCATTTATTTTTACAGACATTCCTGATGAAAGTGTTTAAATTCACGAGTGGGAATATTGCTGCTAGAAATGTTCTCAGCAGCTGTTATCACTCTGCGTTATATAATATGGTGATTGATGTGATGAATCATCTCTCCTCAGCACGTTTTTTTTTTTTTTTTTTTTCCANCCAAATCATGCACTGCACATTTGAAAGCTACAGCTCATGAAGAATGCTGAGAATGGGGAGATTTCTTTGAAAGAGAGAGACAGAGACCGGCAGGAAAATAGGCAGATGGAAACTGAATACAGATTACTTACGAATCCCTCAGACAGAAAGAGAATAATACATTAAATGAGCTCTTCACAAAGAATATATTCACTCAGCACTACTATAAAAAAATTCAATGTTCAGTAAGAAATGCGTATTTTGAGGCAGGGTTCAGAATACATTGCTCTCAAGAGCAGAAAGGAAGAGAAAATAAGAGAAACATGACTCTCAGTTGCATAGGCTTTGCAAAGTCAATGTTCTGAAAATGTTGCACTTTTTTATTGATTAGTCAGATAACAGGCTGGTGTAATTTTTTTGTTCAGTATGGAACTCCAGGCGAGCAATTTATTTCAACATTATCACAGTGCACCTGAAATTAAATAAGTTAGCTTGAAAAGTGATATAACAGGATTTTCACCTACAAACATAATAATTTCATCTATATACATAGTAGTTTAGAGCCTGGGAAGCACCAGCTAGTTAGACACGGGACTTTGTGATGGTTCAAAATAGGAGTTTGAGTTGAGGAAGATTTATGACCTGACCTCACAAATTTTGTCACCCTGACTAGTGAGATTATGCTGCCCTCTTGTGACCTGTGAATTTTACATCGTTACAGTAACAGCAATTTTTCCCCAAGGCTGGGGAGATGGTGTACACGTCTCCATGGTACATAGGTGCAATGACCATGCTTGAGCAGCTGAGGCCTGTTTTATATTCAGACCCACATTTTCTCTCCCTGGCTTTCTGAGCTGTGACTCATGGGTTACACCCTTTAATGTCATTGTCATTGTTAATGGAAGTCCTGTCCATGGACAGTCAGGGAATGGTGGCAGCCCTGCAGGGGGTGGTGAAACCCACAGTTTAAAGGAGTAGGGTTTTGTAATAAAGGTTACAGAACATCCTTCCGCCGCAAAGAGAATAACCCATACTGGAAAGCAAGATACACATTTAACCAGCATTTGAATATGAGAGCATACATTAAAAAAAAGACATACTCTTTGCAGCTGGGGAGGAGAATGATTATAAATCATCACACAGTTTTGCACATTGATGATAAATTTTCCTCTCCATCTTCCAAGTATAAAGCTTGTTTATTTATGATAGAATTTTTCTTGCTTGAAAAAAAAAACCTGTTACAATTTGCTGTATTCTGAATCTAAATGGATTTGTTCCATCTGGTCAAATCAAATAAAACACCTGTATGTCAAAGTGGTTATGCTGTTCTCTTGAAACAATACAGACTTCAGCTACAGTGACTGCTTACATAGTATTTTGGAATACCTGGAAAAAGCTTACTATGGTTGCAATCACACTGAAAAGCAAGCTGGGAACAGGGAAGGAACAGGGAGCTATCAGGTAGAAGCAGGCCTGAGAGCACAGAGCTAACAAGGCAATCGCTCTAAGAGCAGATGCGTGTAGGTATGTATAGCTAAAATGTTCCTTTAACACATATGACTGCAGACAAAGCATCAGTTCTTCTTCACTACTAAAGCTTCAACCACCATTATACACCCAAAGAATTCAAATATTTTCTCTCTGATCCTTGTATGCCAAAGTAAACCAAAGCGTCCTGCATTTAGACTCTGATTAGAGTTTCCAGGCCATACGGTATTTTCTTCAGGACATGGCACAGCAGAATGAGGGCTCCCAGCTAGCAACCGAAGGTTATGTTTGCGTGTTCCCTGTTTTTGAGGAGGCTAATTGCATTGCATTGTTTGTATAAATGGAAACTCAAATCTTGTGACAGTGGTGACGTTATACTTTCTTATAATACTACAATATTTAGGGAAATAACAGCTGAATCATGCCTGTGAAACTTACCAGTACATCTCAACAACCATAATAATAACTATTACATCCTGTGGCAGAGCAAAGCTCTGGGCAGATCTACAGCTAATCCATTTCCATAGTCAAGGAAAAAAAAAGAGTGTGAAGTCATGTGGTTTCAGTCCCTTGGTGACTCTGTGATCACAGGTCCAGACCTTCCCTAACATCAGCATTTGTTCTTTCAGAGGACAAGGAAGTTTCTCAGGTTTCTTTCATTCCAACATTCCTGACAGCAAAGCAATTTGTCTGGGGATACAGTTGGTTTAGTCACCTCAGGAGGAGAGTCCTTAACAGCATGCTGCAAGCCAGTGCCCCATCTGACCCAGCACACGGTAGTGCAGGAGAGATGCTGCAGCTTGCAGAGCTGATACACCTGAGATCCAGAAGAACGTAAGGGTTAGAGTCAATGGCAAAAGTTTAAACCTTTGTGAGATCCAACTAGGGTACCCGAGCCTTCTGAAAAGGCTCAGAAAAGATGCACATACTATTTTTTCTGCAACTGTAAATGCTTACTCCGAAGAGCCACTTTCTGATCCCCTCTTCAGAATTGAAAGTGAATTCCCTTTCTCATGACTAACTACTACACCTCCTTTGCAAAACCACAATGTATGATTTAAGCAAGCTATAGAAGAATTCAGTCTTCTCACATTGTCTTTAATACACTGTATCCAAGGGAGAGAACAAAGTTCAGTCTTTTTCTTTCCTTTCCAGGAAGCGTCAACCAATATAATGAAATACACAGCATCAACCAGACATCACTTCAAGTCTGCTGGAGCTAAAAGCAGACCTTGATGACTATCTGGGGAACAAATATTCCTTTCAGCAGCACATACCTGGGGCTCATATACTGCTATATATATAAGCATAAATATAAATATGCTTCTGCTCATCTTTGTCCCCTTATCTTTCATTACTGTCTCTTTTACAGCCACCTCCTTCTACAGCCAAGAAAGTATTTAATTTTTCTGCTGGATTTGGATGAAGTGTGTTCTTGCACAAAAAGTCAGCTGAAAGCAATTTCACTGTAATACACCAGATTCTTCCTCCTCTGATATAGTCTGCTCCCAGAATGGATTTCAGGTTGCAGCAGCAGTCCAAACAGGCAGTGGACTCAAAAAGACGTATGCCCACAACAGCGTTAACTGAAGTATGTTGTAGTTTTAGAACTGCTTAATTGGACTAAAGCCCCAGACCTGATAATACCATTCCTTTCAACCTATTTCACCACAATAATCCGATCATCTCTATTATAATAAGAGATACAGAACTCATTTTAAGAACTTTGCCAATAATGAGAGCTCAAAATAAAGCTGGTATTCTTCTTATGAGAGGCATGAGGAAAGAAAGAAAAGCAGAATTGAGAAAACCTAACAGAGTGAAACAGACTAAAACATGAGGAGAATAAAACAAAGGACCGAGGACAAATGAGGGATAAAGAGCAGAAGCTCAGCTTGTAGCTGCCCTGGGGGCAACAGCAAAAGAGCATGGTGATTTGGTGTGCAGCTCTTCCCTAAAAGTGGAGATGGGTACATGCTGTGCCTCCGCTATGAGGCAAATGTCATAAGATCAAAGCTCATCAAAGCCCCTCTTGTTTCAGTGAAACATTTTTTAGATGATGAATGGCTTTTGAGAAACCAGAGGTTTTCTCCTCTTCTTTCTTTTCGTGCTGAAAAGGTCTGTTTGGAGTCTCATGACCTAATGTGATCACTTTCAGAGGCATGAAAGGATTGAAAACATGCTTAGGCATGCTATCAGTTTTTACACTTCTTTAATGAAAACCTAAAACATGTGAAGAAAAATGTCACCAAAGTAAAAGCATTCCTGATTGTCTCCACATTGAACCTTGTACTGGAGAACCGGGGTCCACAGCAATGAGGAACCATCCTTACAGGCCATAGACATAGACCTGCCCCCAGAAGAACTATGTTTCTTATATTAAGTCACCTTCCAGCTAGAATCACCTTGACTCTGTGATCATGCAGTGACCCACAGAAAAATCACTCCCTGTTTTTTATGTGTAAGGGAAGGCTGTCTTCCAGGAAGATCACTTCATAAGGAGAATTTTGCACCATTCTACAGACAGAGTAACAGGAAAGCAGCTGAGAAAGCACTGGCATTAGTCAGGTCATGACTGCATGTACAATGAGTTAGCCTGAACAGCTGGCTAGAAGGTTGTAAAAGAAAAATTTTACTACATGAGTGCCAGATGAAATGACCCTGTCACCAAACTTGGTTAAGAGCTGGAACAGCCACAGAGCATACATAGGATTTATGGGACTAAAGTCTGGATTCCTTCCTGAGCCCAGGAAATTGCATTCCTTTGAGGTCTGGACTGATGTTCATTGATAATGCAAAATTATGCTCCTCTGCAGGGAGAAGTAAAGCAGAAGCACTGAAAAGCCAAATAGCCTTATGTAGAGAACTGAAAGGAATGTAGAAGGATAATAAATAACTCTCAAAAAATTCTATTCTCCTCTCAGCCCAGAGAAAGGGAAAACTTGCACATGCTAAGATAGGGAGCAAATGGCTCCTTCGTGTTCTTAAAAAAATCAAGCTATTTGTCTTACATTACTGAATTGAAAGGTAGAGTGGAATTACCTGCCACAGCCCATAGCCATGTAACAGACACCACACACAGGATAGTAAAGTCAGACAGGCACAAGTGATGAAAATACCCAGAAAGCAAATGGAGCATGCAGAAAACAAGGTGGAGAGGGAAGACAGCTCTGGCCTGAGTATGACTGATCTCCCTCTGCTTAGGCACCAGCACCTTCCAGGATCAAAGCTTTCTCCCAGGCCCCAGAAGATGAATGGGTTTGAATTTTTCGAAGTAGTTCTTCTGCTAGTGGACAGTGGTTCTTAGGCTATGCATTTAGTAGCCAAAGACAATGTGTGTGTGTGTGTATGTGTGTTAATCTCTGGTCTTCCTTGCCCCTCTTCTGGGCATAATATTCTAGTGAACCAAGGGATACACATAAAGGGCACAGCATAAGCCATATATCCTAAGGAAGCTAAATTACCAAAAGATTAACTTCACATTATATGATGTGTAAAGTAATGGTTGATAAAAGAAAACTTTAATCTCATACAAAAAATACCAAGATTTCCAAACTTATTTGTCTAACATGGAATAAAACCCAAGACTTTCTTCTGAATCCACCATAACCATCCATGTATAAATAATCTGCAACCTGCTGATGATTAAAATGTTGATGATAAGAAATATTGGAAAACATTTGCAAGGGTGTAAGTGCAATATATCAGTGACTACAAGCTGAAGGTGTTGACCTTTCACTGATCATAAAAACTATGAACAAACCTCTAAAGTTATTGAGACTGAGAAGGATAAGGAGTCTTACAGGAGCTGTGACAGGAATATTATCATGGCAATCATAACTCAATTTTTATGGGCACATTTTAACTAAATTGCTTTCATGGTGAGTTTTGATTTAAAAGGCAAAAACTGTCCCAAATAAAATCCAGGCATGTTTGAAATAACGACCTTCCCTTTTCTATGGAGATGCTCCTGTCAAATCAAATGCACAGGTTCTTCTGCAGGATACTCTTTTGCCCTTTGTCATTCCATTTTTATAAGGAGTGGGAGTCATACAGACTTGGATTGTAGTATCTAGTCTGTTGAGAAGGGCAGAATTGAGCTAGTACACAAAACAAAGCATCAGTCAGAAGCCTCACATCCAAGTATCACTTTTTGCATCATTCCAGTACAAGCTGACTAATGCTGCACTATGTCAGGGTTTCATGTAGCTGTTAGAAATCTCTCATCAATTCAGAGAAAGAGTTGGGTTTTGCGCTGTAGCATCTCACCATCACTGATAGCTTTGGCGCGCAGATGTGTCATGGGTGTTATATACAGTTTCACTCACTGCCACTTGCCACCTGTTTCTCCTGGGTTTGTAAATATTCAGGGGGGAACAACAAACAGAATGACATAAAAGTAATAACTGGTGTCTCCACAGGAGGCTACAGTTCTTGTCATTAATCAACAAACCTCTTCCACCACTGAGCTGTACTTTGACTTCTATCTACAGTACTCACAGTATTCACTCACTAAAACCATCTAAACACAGATCCCCTAGTGCTCTATGGAATTATTTGCCTATTGTTAGCTCCAAGGGTAGCAAGTATCTTTTTAAAACTCTGCTGGTACCTCTCAGACTGGAACCTGTTTCTCCCTCAGAAAAATATTTCACTTTCAGTCTGTACTTTTTTCTTCTAAGAGGGAGATCTTTCCTGAATACCTGTCTCAACAGAACTGACTGGAATTGCGTCACTTGCTGCCTGGTGAAATTTATCCCTGTTTCCGGGAAAGATGACGCTCAAGGCATGTACACATTCCAGAAGACAGGAGCAGATACCACATCCCCTCTTGAGGTATTCATACATTTGCTAAAGGAGGCCTTTTCTTGTAGATGGGTGTCACATTTGCTAGCTTCTCGTCAACTGGGACCTCTCTGGTTAGCCAGGACTGCTGAGAAATGACAGAAAGCGGCTCGGCAAGCACTTCCACCAGGTCCCTCACTACCATTGGGTAGATCCTATCCAGCCCCATAGACTGGTGTGTGACTAGGTGGTGTAGCAGGTCACTAACCATTTCCCTTTGGATCAGAGGAGCTTCATTCTGCTCCCTATCTCTGTTTTCCACCGCAGGAGGCTGGGTACCCAGAGAAGAACTGGTCTTACTATTAAAGACTGAGGCAAAGGTGGCATTAAGTACCTCAGTCTTTTCCTTGTTCTTTGTCACTATGTTTCCCCTCTTTTTGTTGCTAATGTATTTATTAGAAACATTTTTATTGTCTTTCAGGGCAGTAGCCAGATTAAATTCTAGTTGAGCTCTGGTTCTTCTAATTTTGTCCCCACATAACCTTGCATCTTTGTAGTCCTCCTAAATTGCCTCATCTTTCAAAGGTCATAAACTCTCCTTTCATTCCTGAATTCTAAACAAAGCTCTCTGTCCAGCCAAGCCAGTTTCCTTCCCTGCCAGCTCGTCTTTCAGCACTGTCGTGGTTTGAGGTTTTCTCAACAGAGAGGCCCTTGCTTATACTTATTACTAGAAGAACCAAGGTCAGATAATTTTCATCATTTGCCCTGTTGGAGGGCTGGAAGCGGAAAAGTGTAAAGGGGTCCCACCTGCAAGGAGAAACGGACAGGACAGGTGACCCAAAACTGACCAACAGGGGTATTCCATCCCATCTCCATCATAAAACCTGAGGGATCAAAGAGTCAACCCTCTTTCTTCGATGGCAAATGTCCAAGGAGGACCCTGCCTGTTTGTCCACTTTTGATCCCGATCAGAGCATTCCTGACTCCAGATCTGGAATCCATCTCCTGTTGATCACCAAGTCNAAATCACCTGTGTTTTTCTGATTTGGGTCAGAACCACGACAAGCACATGGGAATGGCCTGCTCACATGCCTTTAAGATTTCCTTCTTGAAGAATATCCAGCCTTCCAGGACTCTTTGCTGTTCAGGTCTGCCTCCCAAAGGATTCTGTCAACCAGGCTCCTAAACAGGCCAAAGTCTGCCCTCTGGAACTGTAAGACAGCAGTTTTGCTGACCCAGCTCCCTACTTCTCCAAGAATCAAAAACACGATCAAACCCAAGAATCATTTCATTATCGCTCTACTAAAGATGGCCTCCAACCATGACATCTCCCACAAGTCCTTCTCTGTTCACAAACAGGTTCAGCAGGGCACCGGTCTCTAGGCAGCTAACTCACCAGCTGTGTCAAGAAGTTACTCCCAACACACTCCAGGAACCTTCTAGACTGTTTCAGGCATGTGCACTTCATGCTGGGGAAAGAGAACCCCAACATGCCATTTCTTAGAATGTCAAAAATTGGAAACGGCCCTCAAGGTCCGTCATCCAAACATACTATCAAAACAGGACTAACTTCCAAACTTAGATCATGTTGCTCTTTCTTTTTCAGTCAAAAATGTTCACAACCTCTTTGGGTACTTCTTCTAGTGTTTAACCACTTTCACCATGAAGAATTTTTTCCTCTGTTGTTTCCTGTTTTCCATATTGCAAACTGTGACGACTATGTATTGTTTGGACTAGATGATCTTAAAGGTCCCTTCNTGCTACTGAAACACCACACATGGTGCACCTTGCCAGTGTTCTTCATCACATCCAAAACATACTGAATGTAATCATTAGCCGCTACAAATATACTGCAACGTCTCATTCACAGTGCCAGTANTGGTTCTATAATTTCCTGCTAGTAGAATAGAGCGCAAACAGACTTGTTTCACTTCTTTAGTTTGAACATGGTTTTTTTCTTCAATAGTGTCTCAGCTGGTGTCAGTGACTTAATTAGTTGCACTCTGCCTCAAGGTCTGACTGTTTTACCTAACTGTAGATGTAAACTACCCAAAAACTGAAAGAAGGAGCTCTCTAACCACCCTCCTGACCAGAACAGCTGTGTGTGAGTGTTTACCAACCACCATGTCTCTAGCCTGCAAATTAGCATATAAAAGTTGATCAGGTATTCAGCAGCAATCTCTAGCATACCTGACCTTTCTGATTTAAAATCTTGAACACTATCACAATAATCAATCACCAATATACAATCCAGCACAGCCTGTTTTGTATTTTTGTTTACAAGCATGGACCTGTAAGCAGGATTTTCACCTTGATCCTGAACTTACAGGGAAGGATAGCATGTGATTTTGTTCTCCATCCTATAGAAAATAGTAGGACAGTTATGAAAGCTATCAGAGTAATGAAAGGCTTCAGAGGGTTTTACAATGTTAGCATTTATCTACCTCATACTACAAACAAGAACATCAATATTCACCATAAAGTTGCAGCCAAATATTTTGCAGCAGTTTGATAGATACTCTACAAATAATTTTTTAAAATTGTATCTGCATATATTGTAAGAAAAGAGATCAGAGTTATTCAGAACAACAATGCAATTGAGAGAAGAATTCCCCCATATGAATGGCACTTAGAAGCTTTTCTTGCAAGATGAGAAAACGCACTCATCAGCAAATACAGGCCTTCCAAGCATACCTTTCACTGGAAAATAACATTGTCATGCTCCATTTTCCAACAGAGAGTGCACACTCCACTGGAACATCCCCGAAGCTAAAGCAATGTGCTTTCTCTCCAATCCATTGGCAGCAGCCCAGAGCCACACACCAGGGCTTTAAGGTAGGGTTTATTGACAGTTGGTGCCCACTTGTAACAATCAGGTCTCTGTCAAGTGAGAAAGATAACAAAAAATAATTACTTTTTCCTTCTTTAGGGCATTGCTACTTCTGTTACTAGTGAGGGGAATGCCCTGAGCACTACAGGGCTATGGTGCTGCATGGAAACACCCAGCACTCAATCCTTACTTCCATGGTCTCTGCACAGTTCAACAGCCTCTAATGTATTTTGATGCACAAACCTGAAAAAGATTATTCCTTTTGTGCCTACCTCATCTAGAAATTCCTGCCTCCAAGAATATCAGCATCATGTATATTACCCTGTAAAGAAGAAAGACACAGATTAAATCCCTGACATAATCGATGGACAACTGATGACTGCTTCCACATTAGGAACAGATGAAAATATCCTCTTTATGCAGTCATTCTGCTGCACTTTTTGAGGTTACATTCAGCTCATACAGTCATTCTCAAATTTCTCAGCGTCATGGCGTGACTTCTAAGCCAATGGTTAATGCTTGAAATTTTAGGCTAAGCATCCTGAATTTGTAAGCAGATGCAGCTTAATGAGTGCATGTATTTATCAATGCAACATCAGCCTAATCTGCATAGAAGATTCTCACAAAGTATCAGATCAGACTGAAAAATTTGCCCTTTCATCTCACTTCAAGCCAAATTGCACCACTTACATACATTGCTATGTATGAATAGCTTCTCTGATGTCACACAGGGAGGTAACCTCCAAATCACAGATGCTTCCCATTTTGCAAGTTCTGTCACCAGAAATTGAAAGTTGAGCAGGCTGGGTTTGAACAAGAGCTCTCTACAGATAACCTGTATCCAGCAAGGATGATTCTGTTTTTTTTCCCAGTGTTTTGCTGCTGGTCAGTCATAACAGTTGGCCTATTGAGCCAGCACTTGGCTCTGTATCTGGTCTGGGCTGTTCTGTGACCTACCAGCTCCCTTATACACTGACATGGTCAAACTAGCTGACTCCTGCAGATGTTACTTTTAACCAAGCCCAACCAAAGCAGTGTCACATGCATTCCTTTGGGTAACAGCAAACTCAACTCAAACTGAACAACATGGAAACAAGAGACACCTACAGACTCCCTCGGTATAATTCTAAAAAACTGAACACTAAACTAGACCAAAACTTAAACTAACAAGAAATGCTTCAAGTAAACCATTAGCCCAGTCTGAATAACCCATCTGAATGACATAGCACTCTCCTAATGTCACTTTTTGCTACTGAAACACCACACATGGTGCACCTTGCCAGTGTTCTTCATCACATCCAAAACATACTGAATGTAATCATTAGCCGCTACAAATATACTGCAACGTCTCATTCACAGTGCCAGTAGCACAGTAGTGGTTTTTTTACAGTTTTATA
>VZRU01012933.1:197894-210429 GCA_013398155.1 Pedionomus torquatus
TAAAATAGTTTTACAGGTCTTAGACTGGCAGAGATGTTTCATTGTACCGAACCTAGCACTGCAGTTGTCCTTGTGACCAACCTAAAGGTAGTTCACCAGAAATAAGACCAGTTTGAGGTCATTTCTCAGCAAGACAACATAATATCATCTGGTCTTCACTAGCCAAAGCATCATGCAGTTCCTCATTACCAGTGTTATCATATGACCTTCTGGCTTTGGCCTTATATATTGCTGTGAGTGCTCCCTCTTCACCAGCAGATCATCCAAAGGTGACCTGGAATTGGAATGGCTTGGCTCATAGCCAGCAGGACAGGAGCAAGACTGCACAAAAGGTCAAGAAAAAAAGTGAAAGCAGACATTATGCCTTCAGGTGTGGGTACAGATGGCCATAGGAAGAAGATGACTTCTAGGAGGCATGGAAGTGCTGAGTTATGTCTGCATATTGCTGATCTCAATGGAGCCTCAGAGGTCTCAGCTTTCCAGGGAATGGTATGAAAACTGCCAGGAAAGCAGTAAGTGCTGGGCTGTTCCAGCAATTGGATGTGATATTTCTACCAAAAAAATACAGACACTGACATTTTCCCCTTCCACTATGACAGTAGCGTTGTTGTCAGGTACCAAAGTACCTGACATCAAAACAAGTATCTCTGATTCAAAATGATCCAAAGATGGGAGGATGTCTGGAGCCAGAGCACTGTGCAGCCAACACCTAGGCTAAAAAAACTAATCCATTTTTAGTTCATTCTTGTTGTTTGAGAACATCAGACTGACACTATCCAGGGACGGACTCCTGCAGATTGATTCAAAACTGAATTCACAGCATATTAAAATGATGGCGGTGCCTTTGAACTTTCTCTTCTAAATTAAGGCAGAGATAGGCACATGGTCTGTTCCTGTGCAGGACATTTAACTCGAACCATGTATCCAGCTTGTCTCCTACTTGATATATGTATTTTCTCTCCATGATTGAATACCTTAGTCTTTCAGGACTAGATCTGTTGCAAACAGGGGCAGCACACAATAAGCCACCAAGCATTCACTGCACTGTGTACAGAAACAGATCACCATTTAGAATCAGCTGGACTAGTTATTAAAAACATAACTAAAAACTCTGCAAGAGTTAGTTAATTATCTTGGTTTGGCATAAAGTCACACAACTCTGAAAGGCACAGTATTGCTCACCACCCCTGCTTCTCCTGATAACCCCCCCATGCTTGTTCTTGCTACTTTCTTCTCTGATCCAGCTGAACATTTTAATCTCCTTTTGTGGGGTTCTTTGTTTTCTGGTTTTCTTTTTTTTTTTTTTTTTTTTTTTTACCCCACAGGATTAGCTCTCAGTTTAGATCAGCAGCAGGAATGACTGTCCCTTTGGGCACCAATACATTCTTAGAACAGCTAAACTTAAGCATAAAACCACACCTTTCACTACAGTGACTTTAATGCAGACATAAATTTAAGAGATTTAAGAGTCTAAATGCAAGATGTTAAAAGTTCAGCGGCTTAAGTCACTGAAAAGACACAAGCCTAAATTAATAGAATGTAACTCCTCTAATTATTTTTCTCTAAGTGCTACCTAGAATCAGAGTCCAGGCATTTTTAGGTTTATTGTAAATCTTGCATGGACAATTTTTTAAGACTCTGAAAAACAGTGAGTTTTAGCATTTCTATTTTTTGTCCTGGACAATGACAAATGGCAAGGATATTTTGCAGTAAATGCTGCAAGAAGCATTAGTTCACCGGAAACATTAGTTTTCCTTTTAGCCAAACTTCAAACAAAGTATCACTTTCTCTACACTTAATACCACATTTGGCTCAGATTCCATTTCTGAATAATGTGTATGGAGCACAAAAATTGCAGAAGTGATCTTTTATGATATAGTAAAATTATAAATTTCTTAGTAAAATACTAACATAGTAAAATTTTTTACTATTTTTATTTTGTCATTAAGTGTTGGTCTTATCCTACAACTTGATAACAAATGATCTGGTAAAGTATTAGTGAACTGAGTAAGATTTAAAATTAAAAAACAAAAACAAAAACAAAAAACCCCAAACAAATAAAACCCCCAAAAACAAAACCACAGAAGTCCCCCATCGTCTTCAGGCTTCCCAATACACATGGGAAACAAAAACAGGGAATGAAGAAAGGTCGCTTCTAAATGACACCACACAACATGTAGTCTCATCTTTCACTTCATTCCTTCTGTCCTGTGGCCATGCCACAGCCTTGCCTGTGGAAGCAATCCAGAAACACTGCTTCTCCTGGGTAAGAAGCTACCGGTGTTAGAGGTGCACCTTTGCACTGAAACCTCCTCATTGAGCACAGTGCCTAGTAAAATTCTGCTGAAGCCTTAAATATCCACTGCTTCTGCAGAGGCACAGTGTTCAATGTGTAGCCTTCAACTTCCTCGAAGATGTTTCAACTTTTCTGTACCTTTGGTTCACTTTTGTCTAATAAAGGCATTTTGGTCAATTAAATACCTGATTGGACCTGGTACTCTTAGGTCTCCAGTAAAGAAAACATCAAGAACTTCTTCCTCAGCTATACACAGCCTAACAGCACATATGGCAAAGCATGGAGAAGAACCCCACAATATTTTTCGAGAAGCTTTGAGAAGCACAGAGGACACTGCTTCATGCAGTGCCCATATGTTTCCAAACTATCTGGAGTCCCTGGAGCTTTTCATGAATGGTTACTGAGTAGATAGGACAGCAGGATGCAGCTATGTAGAGAAAATCACCTGCATTGTGATACAGAAAGCCCACAATGGAAAGGACAGTCTGTGTCCAAAGATCTTAGTGTGCAAACAGCCTGTAACCTGCTCCAGGGACACCTAATTTAAAAAAATGCCATATACACTTCACATAACTTAGACTGCAGTCACCCAGGTTATTATAGATTCATGGAGTCTGGGCAGTAAGACTGAAGTAGAGTTTAAAGATGTTCTACTCAAGGACATGCTGCTTCTCACCAGTTCTCTTCTTTTGGGGGCAGTCTCCTTTCTCTGTAGAGAGACTACCAGTTGAAGCAGAAGGAAAATGTTAAGAATGCATTGGCAAATCAGCAACCTCTATTGTTGCCTGATTCCAAATTAGTTAGGGAAATCATCCTGCCCCAACAGAGTACTTCAAGATGTACTGTTTCCTTATAATAAATGTGTTCATAGCAGTTTGCATTTAGAGAGACTGCTTCTTGCTTTTTTAAGAGACTTGTCACAAGCTTTTCTCATTCTCATAATAGATATGTAGTGCAAAGTGCTAAACAAAGGAACAACTGATGTAAGCATCAAGCTGAGATCTTTAGGTTCAAGTTAGTCCTTTGCTGCTCTATTTTATCTGAAGCACTTTTCAACTACAAGCAGATTACAAGAACAGTTTTCCCCATGCAATTTTTATTAGTTTTATCAGTTGTGCTTGGCATAGGCTCTCTTTTGCAGCTAGATCAATTATCTTTATTTAATTAACTTTCACATTGTTCTTGAATAATGCCATATGTACTCTGTAAGCCTGGAGAAATTATATAAAGCACCATGACTCTACAGGCTGCCATTAGTAGGATTTTTGCCACTAATTAAAAAAAAAAAGTGATCTTAGAACCATTTGTGTAAATCACCTCTTCAGCAGAACAAATGTTTAGTAGTCAGTGTTCAGCAAAAAACCTGAAGAACATGTTCAAGAACAGGCCAGGTGTAAGTATTTTATTGAAGTTAGACCATTTGCAATTATTTGGTATTACTCTCCCTTCAGTTTCCAGTTTCTGTTTCCTGGAGATAAGTTTCAAACTTGAGTGTAATTGAAAAAGTCCAGCTGATTTAAAAAGAATTCCCAGTACAACTGGGTTGGCTGGTAAATTTTCTCGTCCGCATGTGGCACAGAGCTGCTCAGCCAAATCAGCTTTTTCAGGCTCTCTTGCCAGCTACCACACAAGTGAAATATAAAGAGCTCTTAACTGGGTAGCAAAGCTTTCATTCCAGAGCACGAAAACAAAGATGTCTTATGTGCTCTTTTCATCGATGGGGTCACCAGTCAGCTCCCTTCGTCCTCTAGTTTCAACACGGTTTTCCTCAAACCCTATTGTTGAATATGACAACATAACACTGTATAAAGCATTACTGACCACACTATTGATTTACTGAGGGAAAGTATTTTTCCTTTGAATAGTAGTACATTTTTCTTCAGCTATAGGAAACTTTCTCAGAAGCTCACAATCTTGTAATTCAAAGTAGAGATATGTAAACTGCCCATTGAAGGCTGAGAAAGTTTGCCTCTCTGTGTTCAGTAAAATCAAGAACAAAATTACTTGTACCACAGCCTTGTGCCCTGAGTCTGTCACAAAATTGACGGACAGTGCAGGTTTTTTTGACTGCTTCATTAAAATAGAAACATAGAGGGAAAGAAAATGTCCCTTACTCAGAATGAACTGCTTAAACATGTTTGACTTTACTTGTATCACGTTGGTCTTCTGCCAGGTCCTACCCACTCACTAAACATTTGGAAGAACCACAGTCCATTCAGGACATAGACACATAGGGGAAAAACAGAAATTAGGAAGAGGTAATAGCAGAACACTTGATGGATGACCAGTCCAGGTGAGCAGGAGTGAGACCTGCCCACTCCAACTGCTCACACTTTGAGCTAACTGGTACTATCTACCACTCTGAGGAAGGGCTGTGAATCAGAAGTAAATGAAGGGACACACTCTGCCTTGGATGTCTTGCATGAGAGAGTCTACAGCCCTTTGAAAGCTCATTTTGAGTAGCCTTTGCTCTTTGAAGCACAAAAACTGAGGGCATGGTTCTGTCTTCAGCAGGATCCAGGCTCCTGCAAGCCTCACGTCTCAGCAGGAACTGGAAACTAGGGACTACTGCTCTGTAAAAGGCCAGATTGTGCTGCCTCAGCAAAGGCACAGACCCTCAGCTCCTGCTCGCTTCTGTGGTCAGAATGGGAGCCTTGACTGCTCCAGGAGATAAAATCTGCTCACCTGATGCCATTTGATATCTAGAAAAAGTCAGCAAGCTGCTGTACTCCACTATCCTGTGAATGCACCAAGGAGATCACAGTTATCCTTGGCAGGTTTGGAGCTCAGTAAAGGGTGAGAATGCACGTGTTCCCCAGAAGACAAGGTCAGTCCTCTATAAAGTGTCATTTCCAAGCTGTCACTGAGCCCACAGCAGAGGGCAGAGGCAGCCCACTCCACAGAGCTCCTAGGAATTCAGCAGCAGCGGCTTTATTCTTCCTCTCCGAAACAGGGATAAACTGACTTTCAACATTCAAAAGCGGGTACTTAGCACATCTACATCAGCCCCATCTTGAGCATAGTGCACACCCCTACAGCAAACTCCTCCACTCCTCTGACCAGGAGCAGGTAAGGGTTTTCTGTATAGAAACTCTTCAGCCAGGTGATGCAACAGCTTGCGACTACACCAGGATTGTTGCCGATGCGTTTATAGGAACAAAGACAATCGAAGGCTCCATTCAGATAACTTCAAGAAAACTGTGCATACACAGAGACACATTGTATTTATTGAGTAGTGCAGTGGAAACTTTACCTGGATATGTAACTTATCTGGGGTCAGCAGGAGACACAACCAGTGTAACCTGGGTAAGAGTCACTTTTGGTTTTTTGATATACTAGAAATATAAATGCGATCACTGCAGTTCAGAACATGTCAGATAGTGCATCTTTACTCAGATGAGATCAGAATTGATGCAACCTCTTTACTAAGAAATATGAGAAAATTATATATCAGAGGAAAGGTGAGTGTACTGATGTGGTGTGTTGAAGAAATTCCTGTTTATGTCTAGGTTAGTTAAAGGTGGAAGACTAAACAAATCAATGGGAAACTCCTCTTAGTAGGCTATTCCCTGCTACCAAAGGAAATGTTTTGAGATTGAGGGCAAAGATAGCTCAGTAGAAATGCAATCCACGTGATGGCATACTGTTTTTTTCTCAGATGACTACAGCACTCAGGCAGATGAGATGGTGCAAATCTACACTGCAGCTGAGGCCAGAAGGCAACTAGAATTCAACTGAAAAATGGGAAATTATTTGGGGAATGAAAATCAACAACTATGTAACAGTGGAGTTTAGAAGAAAGCAGGCCAGAAAACTTTCAATGAGTTTCCAAGCTCCAATGAGAGCTGAAATACCAACTCTAGTTAGCCATCTTTGACGGCTTCCACTACAGCTTACTCTTAGGGATGTCTGAGTCCATCAAGTGTCGCCAGAAAAAGGCCTGTATCCTGTGCCATGCATCTTCCTGGGCTTTGGCATGCTCCTTCCATTGCCCTCCCCAATGCACAAATACCCCAAGCACTTTGTGGATCGAAGCCTGGCACAGAGGCAAGTATGGTGGCTCCAATAGGTGTCCTGCTCCAGAATAGGAGTAAAACTGCACTTCCCGTCCATGCTGCTGAAGGCGCTGAACAGCATCCCAGCAATAGAGGTCACTTTTCCAGTTTGTGTCATCCAGTCCAGACAAGAAGAGGAACTTTGCCAAGGATCTCTCTATGGGAATGCGACAATCCCAAGTCGCTGGGTCCCTGTGATCATCCAGGACATCCAAAAAATCTACTAGGCCAGATTCGTCACTGGTCTTCATCCTCCCTAAATCATACGGGTGGGGAGGAACAGTGAAGCCATCCCCCCGCAGAGGAATGAAAGAATTAAAACCACTTCCAGATATGCTGACAGCCGCCTTGATTCCAGGTAGGAATGTGGCCATGGAAAGGGCTAGATCACCTCCTTTAGACAAGCCCAAAACACCAATACCAGTATCTTTCACCTGAAACACAGTTATGAAACAATCGTTATCAACTACTCCTTATCTCCTGGGCTGACATAACATCTCCAGTTCTGCTTCCTCACTCCTTACCCAACTAAGACCGTCCATACTTTACCCTTCACCTATATTTGGGTTACATCACTCCCATATCTGTCCCTTTGCTGAGCCTCCACAAGACTGACCTCTACACCTCCTCAGATTTTCACCTTCTGTAATATTTTTTCTTCCTGGTGACGTCTACAGACGCTACCTCTTCACTCTCTCCACATCCTGGCAAGGCACTTGCTCTCAGTATTGTATCTTCTACTGCACTTGCCTCCAAACCCCCTCAGTCTTCTCTCCCTGGATGCCCTTTGGCAAACCACTTTTTCATGGGCTTACTTTCATTTTCTTTCATGCTGCTGTTTTTTTATCTTCCACTTTGTCTTGAAACACATAAGGCTCATTACACTTGAGGTTGAGTAAGCCCAACAACTGTTTAAATCAACTTATTTAAAGTGAAGTCTCTTCACACCAAATTCATTTTGTAATATGTCTTGTAAGATACTCTACAAGTTTAAGAAGTCTATGAGGAACAAGACAAACAAGGAAGGCTGAACTCTGCTCTCACACTGGCTACATTCCTGGTGTCCACGTACTAGAAAATAAACAACTTTGTGAAATGAATATTGCATTAAGTAGCATTCCACTCACAGTTTAAATGCTACTTGATTTGTCTTGGTCTCTTTTGCTTTAAGTTTAATGATATATTGCTAAAAAGTGTCCTTCCCACCCCACATACTTGTTCAAATACTGTCCCAGTTTCTTAAGACATGGCACACTTTCCAGTGCTACAGCCATAAGGGATTCTGTTGTTAAAGTATTTTATTACTGTCTTTTGAAACTTACTCAAAATCAAAACCCTATAATGTGAAATAGTAGAAAAAAAAAACTAATAAGATTTTAGAAGGGAAAAAAAAAGTCTAAAAGATGCAAAAGAAGAGGAAAAAAAGAAGTTATTTTGTTCCTCTCATTCAGGAACTGCTTTGTTTAATCTTACACACACAGTGGTTTGCACAACGCTCTACACATTGTCATAAGATGCTGTGCAAAACCAGCTATCCAGCCACCTGCAAACTTGGGGTTGAGACCCATGCTCCCAGATCATGCTGTCTTTCCGACAATGCTGTCTCCTTCTAACATCTCAGAAACTTAATTGCATTCAAAGACATATAACGTTTCAAGTTAGAAACCCGGAAATGTTTCCAACAGGATAAGCATCATAATTTCTATTACCTGATGCTGCTTCTGCAAAAAGTTTACAGCTTCCTCAAAATAGTTCAATTCAAGAATCTCTGGCATAGCAGGGAGATCTTCAAAGGCCATGTAAGCAAGAGCCAGAGTCACAAAGCCTCTGCTGGCCAGAAGACTTGCTCTGTATTCAACAAGACCTCCTCCAGATCCATACAAATCGATAAGTCCAGGGAATGGACCAGGTCCTGCAACGAAAGGGATGAGTGGGTGTATATATATTTATATATACACTCAAAGAGAAAAATTTCTACAGTTGTCCTTTCAGTAGTGCCCCCTCAGCACATATGAGGGCAGTAGATACCAAAAGGAAATCATCCTCTGAAGCTTTCCATGGAGGTTCTCATTCTCAGGCACACACAGGCACTATAAGGACGCTAATTTGGGCATTTCTTTCCCCTCTTAGGAACTCATTATAGGAAGTTCATATAGAATCATAGAATGGTTAGAGATGGAAACGACCTCAAAGATCATCAAGTCCCAAGCCCCCTGCTATAGGCAGGGACACCTCCCGCCAGACTAGGTTATTCAAAGCCCCATCCAGCCTGGCCTTGAACACCTCCAGGGTTGGGGCATCCACAACTTCTCTGGGCAACCTGGTCCAGTGCCTCACCAGCCTCACAGTAAAGAATTTCTTCCTAATATCTAATCTCACCTCTTTCAGTTTAAAACCATTACCCATTGTCCTATCACTCCACTCACTCCCTCACAAAGAGTCCCTCCCCATCTCTCCTGTAGGTCCCCCTTTATGTACTGGAAGGCCGCTATAAGGTCTCCCCGGAGCTTTCTCTTCTCTTGCAGCTTATAAGTCTGTGCTCATTTAGTATGTTACTGGGAGGCCACAATAAGGTCTCCCTGGAGCTTTCTCTTCTCTAGGCTGAACAATCCCAGGTCTCTTAGCCTGTCTTCATAGGAGAGGTGCTCCAGCACTCTGATCATCTTAGTGGCATCTTAGCAGCACTCCACTGGACTGGTTCCAACAGGTTCATGCCTTTTCTGTGTTGAGGACTCCAAAGCTGGACACAGTACCCCAGGTGGGGTCTCACAAGAGAAGAGGGACAGAATCACCTCCCTTGACCTGCTGGCTACGCTTGTTTTTGTGCAGCCGAGAATGCAGTTGGCTTTCTGAGCTGCCAGCACACATTGCCAGCTCATGTTGAGCTTCTCATCCACCAGGCATCCTTTGGGCATCCTTTTCCCACCATGAATTTCAGCTAAAATTGGCATAGATGTTCTCAGGCCACTGGGGATTGATGAACAAACAGTACCACTGCATGAGCTGTGCTTCTTTAGGAACTTTGCTAAAAGGTTTTCCAGGGAGGAAATATCTGAGTTATGAAATGCACCCACAAATGCCAGCACTGACCTATGCCAATTTCAGCTTCAATCTGATCTGAGTAACTTCCCCTGGGCTTCTGTTTTCCTTCTGTAGCCATAGGACCTTCCTTTCCTGCTGCTGCTCTGCCCATTCTTGTAGCCACAGTTCCTTTACAAGATCTGGTGTCACAGCAGCTGCAAAGGACTTTTTATTCATTACAGGGCAAGACATCCACATTCAAGGACTGCTCAAGGAACATGAACAGTTGAGGGCTCAGAGCAGCTTTACACGGGATCCAGCCTCAGCACTGCTTCCATAGGGAGCTGTGGAATATGACACCTCTTTAATTAAAGACCTTACTTTTCTCATTTGTCTCTCATCTTCCTAAGTATCCAAGGCAGTTAAGCTGCTCAGCTAGGTAGACACTTGTTTCTTTGCCTTTTCCATAGCCAACGAGAGAGACAAAGAGAAAAGTCCAGAGCCTGCAGGAAGATCTGTGAGCAGCCTAGTCTGGCTGCAGCCCCCTGCCTCAGCACTTCACCTGCCTGGGCAACGTCTGCTCCTCCCTACATCCAAAGGTGTGAGGATCCAAAGATCCTAGCTGTGAGGATCCAAAGTAGCTGGACCAAGCACGGGCTGAGGGAACCATTAACTGAGGCTTTGCTCTGGGTTGCTGAGTGCATCCAGGGGTCACAGGGCACAATACATGGTGTAAAGTCACACCTGGAAAATCAGAACAGAATTAAAACTCACCAGGAGGAAGGAAGAGGGTTGCTTTCAGACGACCTTCTCTGACTGAAATCCTCCGCACCCCCTCTCCTAAAAACCATCGCTCATTGGTGCATTTTCCCAGCAAGTGCTTCGTGTCCCCATGGCCCTCATACACTTCCAAGTCCACATAGAAAGGGGTCAGGACATTCCTCTTTGCCAGCCGCTTATAGGGAGTTTTAGACTGTAGGGACCACAGCAGCCCCATCGGCTCCACTCCTGAATAGCTGCCCCCCAATGCAGGGGAGTGGCTGAGGTCCAGCTCTCCGCTGCTCCCAGCTCTGTAGCGAGCATGGGCTTGGAAAAGCTCCCCGCTCTCATCCACCAGGCTGGCTCGGAGGGTGACCGCCTGCTGTGGCAGGAGGCCAGCCACGCAGATCTGCACGGGGTCATCGAACAGACATCTGGGGGAAGGCAGAATCGTCACCTGCACCGACATCCCAGCTCTGAGAGGATCTGCTCTTGTTTTGTGGCGAGACACAGGCTGCGTGGAACAGGATCACCAGGTGCTTGTCGCTTCTCAGACTTAAAATCTCTGCCCAAAGTCCAGAAGGAACCACAGTGACTGCTTCCTTCAACCAGCTAGCACGGGCTGCTGGGAGATGTAGTTTAGAGCACGCCTCCCTCCGGACACCCGAGGTTAGAAGGTGGTACAATAACGCCATCCACTTGCATAGACACAAGCTGTCATTTGTTCTCAAAGTGTGATTTTACTTTTGATTACACAGAGAGACTAAATCAAAACCCCAAAAGTGACAAAAATAGAGATGTACAGACTAACTGTAGGTCTCGCAAAGCAACTCTAAACTTATCACTCAGAATGTAAGAGAATGCAGCTACATTTAAATACAACAGTGGAAAGAAATAAAAAAACAACAGTAAAAACACGTAGCTTAACATGGAAAATAGCCAGCATTGACTTTTGCATGTTCTCCTAGATGTCCCATCATATCATTTGGGAAAAAAAGTAATAAATTAGTACAGAAATAAGCTTTTAAACTGACCTTTTATTGCAGAAGTTGTAATTTCTCACCATGAAAACACCAAAGTCACTGAACTTTGTGAATTACAGCTCGACAAGAGTTTTGTCTTAGGCAGAATGCATGTGTTGGACTGATGTAGCCTGATGCACGGGTGGGTGGCAGAGCAGATTCTTCCTTGTCACTTGGGTTGTTATGAAAACAGTCTGTAGATGTGAACAAAAAGTCGTGGCTTCTGTTTGGGATTTCCAAAAGCTGGTTTGCCTCCCTTCAAACTTTGTTTTGCTCACCATCACCAAGGCAACATGCAAAGACCTAAAAATACCGTTGTCAAACCTTCTATTACAGGCCAAAGAACCTGGCCAATTGATCTGCACTCTGAAATCAAGCGAAATAGCCATGATCCATTTGACAGATGCTCTTGATGATAATATAATATTCCGTTCTTTTCACTTAAATCGTGTTTGTACTCCAGTCACAGATGTTGATGCTTGTATCATGCCAGAGGGAAAGATCCCAAGCTTGAGTGCCCCACCTCTGCTATGACACTTTCAGGGTTTTTGTGAGACAATCTAGTAGTTGATAATAGCTGTACTTAAGGTCATATTCCATGTCATACCAATAATTCACTGAGGAGACAAAAAAGTGGAAAAACATTCCTAAGGCTAGAATGTAATGATTTACAAACACATTCATAAACAGTTTTACACAGTTTTGCTTTTCTTTTTTACAGACTGAACTTTGAAATGAGCAAATCTTTGACTGCAGCCAAAATTAATATAAGCAAACAGGAGTTCTTTAATAATGCTGCCAATGCAACTCTGTCTTAACCCAGACTCCTCTTCAGACTCTACACTAGGGATTCCTTGGAGCAGAACCTGGCAAAAATTTTAGGAACAGAAAATGTATGCTTCTATTTAGATGAAAAATACTAAATATACTGCGAAGTTTAATATCTAAACAGCAACTTCTCTTCTGCTGAGTGTGAGAAGGATCACAAATTCACCATTACTTCACAATGGTGTTCAATTAGACAGTGCTTTAATTTGGCTTCTTGTTTTAATTTTTGTGAATGTCTGCTAGAAAAAAAAATAAGCCAAACAGTATAATATTACCAATGGTTCTTGGAGGATATACTCTAGCTTCAATCATCTGCTGGATCAGACACAGACAATATTGATTTTTCAAGTAGCAGACCAAAGGCCAAACAAACTGGGCAATTCTGCTAGACAGAGAAAAAAAGAATGTCTGTGGGCTTGGAACTGGAATTAACTCTAATTTTTCTAAAAAAAAATCTTTAGGAGTGATACAGCAGTACTGGGAAAAGAGAATCAGAAATATTGCTCTGCTACTACCTTGTCTTTTTATCACTGTATCATGCATACTCGGGGGGG
>VZRU01012933.1:218643-238291 GCA_013398155.1 Pedionomus torquatus
GGCCCTTTCCGGAGAAGGGAGCACCTGCTCGCCCGGGGCTGCTCTTAAGACCTGCCTATAGCTTTAATGAGGTTTTTTGTCATTTAGTTTCCTGGTTGCTACACCTCCAAAGGGGTGGGATGGGGAGCAGACACCGTATGCATGCACAAATTTACCAATGGTGTTTAAATACCTGTATTTCATTTCATCTTATATATAATTATATACATATTATTTCTTTTTTTTTTTTTTTTAAATTAAGTTTCTACTCCCAGAAACACCCCGATTCCTCCGAGTCTGCAAAATGGGGGTCTGGGGAGGCGGCTGCTGTAAGGCCTGCCCTAACCTTCGCCTGGCAGGTCCCATGGAAAGGAGAGGACAACCTGAGAGCGGAGATGGAAGGAACACAGACTCCTATATGCAGAGCTCCTGGATGTGGCAGAAGGTGAGGAGGAAGCTGCTGCCTGCCTGCAGCAAGAAATAAAATAGACGGTGTTTGCTGCTATCTCAGGTTGCAGCCCTTCCTACTGCACCAGTTCTGAGGGCCCAAGAATGAAACGAGGGGTTCCACAGACAAAGTAATACTACTTACAACGTGATACAAAAAAAACCCCAGACCTACAACTATTCTCATTTCAACCAGGAATGTTGGGTTGGAGAGGACAAAAACATATGTGAAGAGGACAAGTAGGTCCAATTTTTTTTTTCAGGTTTTATGTTAAACAAATAACTTGTCTTAATACAGATATCTGGTTGTGCCTATGCTAACACCCACACAAACCAGTATGAGGGATAAACTCAAGTTTATAACCTCCTCTCACAAGCCTCTTCACTTCCCAGGCAGTTACCTTTCAGTATGTTTCTACCTGGCCCAATGGACAGCCTGTGGTGCAATATATTCACAAGGTGCAACAAAATGTAACACATTTATGCTCTGTTCTGTAAACTAGATTTTTTAGGAATATTTCCTACTGCCAGCAATAGGAAGTTAGCAGGGAAGAATCAGTTGGATCAGTCTCAAATTATAAAGAACAACACTATCTCCTCACCCCTCTCAGCAACAAACTTGTGGCATCAGCATCTCCTTTACTGGACTTACACTACTCAATTCGTAACAGCCAAACAGCTCATTACTTTGCTGGTTAAGAAAAAACAGTTGCTTAGAGAACAGCAAACAAAGAAACGAGAGGCCCAATAGCACATATTAAAAATCCCTCCCAATCCATTCTTCAATAACAGATCACCATCTCAGTCCTAAGTCTACCTTTCTGGAGCCTTTCCATATTATCTTTCACAGGTACTGGCCAAATGGTGTTCCTTGGGCCAAGATAATTTCTACCTCTACTCTGTTCTCCTGTGTGTCCTACATATACTACTCTAATTTATTTTAAAGTACATAACCACCCTCCAGCTGATCTACTTACCTGACACTTCCTGTACCACCACTGTGAACAGATTTTACCTCTGGTTTCCTCTATGCAGCCGTGAACCCAAGCAAAATCCATTCCAGGCAGTAAAACCCACTCTGACTAAAAATCAGATATGCTTCACATGACTCATTTGTGAGGAGCTTTGTTTCGTATCTTTATGCCAGCTTCACTGATTGTTGCTCTTTACCTGAATGGGAATTCCTTTCTCACCACTGGCTCTTCTGTATCATCTCTGACGCTTTTTGTCACTACCTCAAAGTTTAAATAATAAAATTGAATAAAATTGCACTGGGAAGTAATATAAAGGGCCCTCAAACCACTATCTCAAGTACCAAAAGATACCTGGGTTGAAGGGACTGCTATTTTACCTGAGTGTCTTGTAGCCCCAGTACAGCAAGAAATTTCCTGTATACTAGGACATAACGTTCACAGTCTGAAAGTGGAGGAACTAATCTCCTCAAAAGCAAGCTTGACCCAAACTAATTCCATCACAGACCCAACATAACTGCCATCATATGTTTCACTCACGGCATCTGCAGCACACCTTTTCACTCAAGGAAACTGCCAGAAATTTCAAACTCTGGTTTTCAACTTGCCTTCTCCTGCAAACCCTGCCTGTGCAAGAGAAATTGCCCGTGGGACCAAGCACACCAGCTGATTCAGCACAGTGCAATGCTAAAACAGGACTAGAAAGTAACACTTTTAAAGTTTCAATACAAGACCATGGAAGGAAAGGTTTGCAAGGACACCTGAAACACAATTAAGCAGATTTAAGTTACAGGCAGAAGTAGCTGGAAAACTCTCAAAGTGCTCCTCATATTGCCAAGTCCTGAAGAACTCGGCAGTGGTGATGGGCCAGCAAACCTGTCAGGGGGAGAGCCAGGAACTGCAGATTGTTCAGCCCTGGAGCTATTTGGAAGAAACAGACCATCCCACACCAGTCTGGCCAGCCCTGTACAAAAAAGGCTGCACTTCAGATCTCACAGAAAGGAGCAAGCAAACCAGATTTCCAAGTGTAGTAGGGTTTCAAAGAGATGACAGCCGGGACAGTAGAACAAAAGGAAACTGCTTCAAGCTGGTCACCTGTGGACCCAAGTGATGATGTCTGGCTGGCTTTGAGCGACTTCCACAGATGCTAACATTCTCTTCCACTAAAACTTGTTTGCTTGCATCAGTTTTATAAACTAGAATTACACCGCTCTGCCTTAAAATAAATACAAAACAGACTGGAGATAGAGGAAGAAATAAAGCATTTTGTATATCTCTCCCTGTTGTGGAAAGGAGCGGGAGTAAGGAGGAAGGTGCTAAAGAATTTCATTGGCTTGAAAAATTTTTATCTTAGCTTATTATTGACCAAAAAAAAAACGTATCTGGACAGTTTAAAGCGATAACAAACACAAAGTTAGCATGGGCTTAGAGAAGCTCCACAGAATGAGAAGAATATTGCACACATGAATGCAAGACAAGAAAATTATGAAAAGCAAAGAGGCTGGGGGCAGGGTCAATGGTGGTAATCACATCCCAAAATATCTTCTTCAAAGTTCTTGGGAAACCATTTTTTGTGGGCAGTTGAAATAACTTTACAAAAGACAAGAGTCCCAGCTTTCTTGGGATGTAAATATTCTGTTTTCCTGGAAAAGCAAGAAGAAAACATTTTCCTATCACAGTGAAACAAATGACATGGATGAGCCATTGCACTGAAGATCTCTCAAATCCAGAGTTACACTTTAAGAGATGGAAACCAGTTTTTCCATGTCACTTCTCAACAAATAAATCATCACTCTAAATTTCCCAGTAATGATAACATCAAAGTCAATATCCAATTCCTAACCATGAGAGATGGCTGAAACAAGCTTTCATATTTTTATCTAAATCCCGTTTTTAAAACACCTGCAGAAAACCCAGTCTGAAGTATCAATGTAACATGAAATTCCAGATTAAAAATACCACTCATTGAGTAATCTCCAAAGCATGGCCCATGGATTGCAGAGCCGTTCCCTGGAGGTGAACACAGATAAAATACAGTGTGAGGACTGTCTTGAGATAAGAGAAAAGCAGACAGGGTTGTCATGACAACAGTAGAATTACTTCAGGTAACAAAACTAAGGCAGGAAAAGAAAGACCAGCAAGGTAAGATTTAAGCAGAAAACAGTTCATTAATTGCACAGACACTCCAGCCTGTCTCCCTGTTGGGGATTCATTATACAAAGATTGTTTCTCGCTGGGATATGGCAAAGGGATTGACAGTTTTTGTTAAAGGACAAAGATAATAGCCACAAACGTGACATAGAGAAACAGTCAGAAAAATAAATTAATAAATAAACCCATTAACAGTCTGCTTCTTGATTCTCCTGAAGCCTTGGAGAGGAAAGGATTGGCTTCACTTGGACTCCTTTGTTTTCAGTGAGCAGTTCAGAATTTCTTGGATAAACTGGATTTTCTGGTTTTTTAGGTGCCAAACATCCTGACCTCCTGGCTATGAAGAAATTTAAAGGCAATTCCTCCAAACTCCTCTTTCAAGACTTTGTCTAGAGACAGGAAGTTGAAGACCATTGGGGGGAAAAAAATATTAAAATTGTGGCCAGCACATTACTAAGAATTAGAGCAAGTCAGTTGCAGGGGCCTGAGGAAATCAATTTATCAAGGTTTGCCCACCAGCTCTAGACCAGAGTGATGATAGTATTGGTCTGAAGCTCTCTCTGTGGTCCTCGTCTTGGGATTATTTCTGCGTATTCACAAGCACCTGAAAGCCTCCCGTCTTAGAGCTTTTTGTCCATGCGTCGTTCCACAGCTTGTAGCAACAGCTCTGAGTACTGCTCCAGCAAAGCTAGTGTCTGCTCATCTCCCAAACTCTTGGGACTCGGTAGATTGGCACCACATCCCACATTCAGTGGGCTAGTGGTATCCTGTGGCTTCGCTGGTACCTCCTTAACCTTTGGAAGCTCTTCCTCATCCTTCAGAGAGTCCAATTCTTTCTTCATTAAGGAGAACGTTTCTGTCAGAAGGCCTGCTATTTTATCTTTGTCAGTACAAGACTCCGTATCATTTAACACCTGAAAACAGACAGGGGAAAAACAACAAAAGAACGCATTGGAGTTTAGGCAGAACACCAAGTAAGCGGTTTTAGCCCTTATGGGAAGCAAAGACATGACAATTTGCAGAACACTCAAGCATCCTTTTCTCCAACACTGAAGGCTGCCAATTTAGTCATATAGCAGGGCATGCATCCAATGCTGCTGGTCACACAAAATCAAGAGGCATTACTCTAATAGGACAGACATGGAAAACATGTTTTTAGATAGTGTTCCACTTAAACTGGGCCCAAGGAGGTGCAGCACAGGGTCACAGTCTCCTTTTCTTCCTATCTGCCAGATGGTCCCAGAGACAGAGACAGGTCAGAGAGCTAATGCAGCGCTAAGGCCAGAGCTGCAGAGGCCCATGTGGCAGAAGCTCACTGTGGACGTTTCATGCTTATTATAGGAGACTTGACATATCAGCGCTAAGCAAAGGAACAAGGAGCTGTTACTGCTTTGCATGTAACTCTGGTCTGGCAATGAGAGGGAGAGGCAAGTGGTTGTCCGTTCCCTCTCACAGCTGGATTCCCATGGTATCTCCTTTTGCTAATCCTTTTCCCAGGCATCAAAGGCAGAGAACAGATGGGGATAATAAAGCTTAAAGCTCCCATAATATCTCATATCTCCAAAACACTGTATAAATATTAAATAATTCCCTAATACCCCTTTGAAAGAAAAGCATGCTGTTATCTTCAGTTTAGTTAGGTTAATCAGACTGAAAAGTTAATTGATTTGCTCAGAGCACCATAGCAAGCCATTGGAAAATCCACAAGTTGGAAAACAGGAGTTCCTGCCGCCCCAGTTCAAGCTTAAGGTTCAGACAAGCATCAGGTTGTGTCACATAACACCCACTCATGAGAACACTTTGAGCCAGCAAGCAAGCACATTTGATGCTTGCAGGCTGCAACAGAACCTCTGTCTGAGGTCACTCACCAAGCGGTAAAGATGAAGGGCTTTGCGCATGCTATCCTGGAGCTCAGATACCACATGCTCACACTGTTCCACGCTGATGCATGACTCTGAAGGGGAGGAAAAAATAAAAACCAAACTAAAGCACAGACACACTCCAATATCCACAATCTCACAGTAGGGTAAGAAAACTTTTTTCTTTTAATAAGTATTTGAAAGACCATCTGCACACACTTCTCATTCAATTTTTAGGACTGGTTTAAGCCAGTCATTAAACAGACAAGATCTATATAAGCTTTCCTTCACGCTACCTAGAGATGCTGCTTATTTTAAACATCCCTATTTTTTCAGTCTTTAGCCTCTCCAAGGTCAACAATGTTATTTCTCAGACTGCAAATTTTTGTTAAAATCCTGGACAGCCACAGATAACCCATGCCATTCTCAATTATCATTGAATTCAAATTTGAATTAAGGCTTCAAAGAGACTCATCTGAGGAGCCTCTAATTTGTTGCCCACTTTGTCAGAAATCTGCACACTCCCCAAAATGTATTCTTCTGTACAGTGTACAAATTGCTGAGGGTGCAGGATTACACTGAACTATTACAGTGTTCTCTAGTGAGGAATGAGGTCCAGAGGAATGTTGACAAAGACTCAGTCACAAACAGAATTGCATTTCTGAGCAACCCAGGATATGTGCTGCTGATATACTATAATTCAAAAATGAAAAATAAAAGCAAGCAACTGCGGAACACCATCTTCTGCCTGCCTCCACCATATATTATCTCCAAAGCATCAGAGCTGAAAGCCTGCAATGTTTTAATAAAGTTAACACTTTCATGAGTTAGACATAAACCATGAACAAAGAAAAGACATAGACACACAGAGTCTGCAGTTATCTTCAATTTGCAAAGGCCTGGCCAAAGGCCATTCAACTTCATTTAGTTACCTAAAAACAAAACTTGGTCACATTAGCCCTATTATTTCTGCACTTCTAAGAATGTCATCTTTGAAGAGGTTGGAGGGGATGTTAGTCAACTTTATGAATGCATCTAGATGATGTGTAAACAAATACAGCTAGAAAAACACCTATTTATACATAAACAAACACATCTAGAAGAACAAAAGGGCATGAACAAATTCTTCCAGCTGCTTTTTTTGTTCCCAAATCACCCAACCTTGTAGGAGTTTGAGCACAGTGGGCTTCAGTGCAGTCGAAGGTTCTTGCCTTTTTTTTTTTTTTTTTTTGGCTGCTCCCCCTTTCCCCTCTTTTTGTTTTAAACCCAGCTGTTTCTTCTCATGATCATTTCTGGAATTTCTCCTCTGATTGTGCTTTTTATGCTGGTCTCCAGCTTTGTGAGCTGCCAGTCTGAAGAAAGGTCACAAATATAATGTAAATGCTCGAGTGACAGGCACTTTCTGCCTCTCGGGTGTGCAGAGCAGAGCTCTTCAGAAACTAGCAGAGAGTATTAAACATAGCAACAATAAACAGCATTTTAACTGTAGATGTCAAAATGCTTTAACAAAAACAATTAAGTCTCTTTATCTGCAGCTGTTATACAGGGAGGAAAATGGAAGGACAGAAAAATTAAGTGGAAACCCAAAGTCACAGAGCAAATCAGAAGCAGAACAGGTCTCTGTCAGCCCTGGAGTTCTAATATAAACTGCCACACTATGATCCGCAGAAGCCAAAGTAAATTGTTCACAGCAATCACCAGGTTGGATCTAAACAGCTTTTCCAGCATCTGCCACTAAAAGTTGTGGAAATGTGATGTGCAGGAAGCTGAAGGCTGACAGCTGTCTGTTGAGGAAAAATAAATAATTGGGGTTTCACTGTGCTAAATCATCCTAACTCTCTAAAGGATGCTGCTAAATATCCTGTAAGGGTGTGTTATGTATTGGGAGCTGCTTTTAAAAAACTATTAATCACTGCTGCAGAAAAATTGGTCTCTCTGCAGTAGCTGTGCTAATTCTGCAATCAAACATTCCTAGCTACTGACCAAACGCCATGTGGTATGTAGCCTGATTCTCAAGTCTAGAAGAGAAAACTCAGCCTACAGAGTACAGACAACTGGACTGTACGACTCTGGTGCAGGATGAGATTCCACAGCTCCAGGCTGCATCTGCTGCTGGAGGAAACCCTCACCCATGTGTCAGTATGGTCTGAAAGTTTCAGATGCATTGGCTGTTCTGTTCACTACCCTATAGTAAAAGGACAGCCAGTCCCTCAGACAAAGCTCCACATTTCCTGTTTTGCATAACAGTGCTTCAATCTTAGGGTGCTTGATCCCTCTAAAAATGCAAAAAGGAAAAACAGTGCATCAAAACCAGATTATTCCTCTGCAATACTTCAGTGCAGAAATATCAGGCTTAACCATTGCCTTAAGTGGTAGAACAGTCTGGCACCACAGAAGACAATTGATCACAGAATTACAGAAGTGTCCCTTCTCAAATAAGAATAAGAACAACATAGCTAGAGGGATTTAAAACTGTGCACTATACAGCTCCCTGAAGGTACAAGGTATCTGTGCAGTGGTTAACATCCAGCCTCCTACTGCACAACTTAGCTGAGTATTCCAGGAAGGCATATTTCCTTTCAGGTTGTGACACAAAAGAAGAACTTGTGGAGTATGTGGAGGTTTTAATCCTGCAGCAGATGCTGCAGGACTAAACTGTGTTATCTCTGCCACTGGAGATTCTCCTGCCTTGGAGGGCAGGATTTTTGCTTCAATTTGAAGTTACCCAATCGTTTTCATTTGATTGAAGTACCTTAAACCAGGGCCCATAGCAGATCCAAGAGCTGTTGTCAGCATGTAAAACAGTTTCCTACCTTGTACCTTTTTCTCCAAACTAGAGATTGTTTAAAAACTAATTCATGTTCTTTATGCTCAGACGCAAAGGCTAGGCATCTGCATGCATTATGTGCCCAGTGTGCAGACACGTCCTCGAAACAGTGATCGCAGCAGAGACTTTCTCACTCCACAGGTGGCTACAGCAAGGACTCACCTTGGTCGAGACTTATCTCATGTGAGAAAATTGTATGCAAGCCTTTCTGGACACTGCACACTTGCACATTAACCAAGTAAAACCTGAGCTGCCTGGCATAACTTCATTGTCACTGTCATCTGTGTTTGCTAGGTTCAGATAGCACATGTTGGCTTGCATCTTCATCTGCTATTGAGATAAGCTGAAAGGGGCACGAGGGACATAACCTTCCCAGTACATCAGCTTTTAGTATTGATTAGAAAGAGTTTTGAGCCCCTAAGGGTAACTGTATGACTAAAGCCATAGAAGTGATGAGGCCTACAAAACGTTCAGCTAAAAAGGACCTTCAGATATAAGACCCAGAGGAAATGGAAATTAAAGACTGAGTAAAAGATGTCAGGTTGAAGAAGTGTCTCACCATTGAGGGGATGGCTTATGGAACGAGACAGGTGCAGACAAGACGAGACAGGCCAGAAGCTGGACGTAAAGAAATGTGATGGGATTGTGAGGCGTTTCATAAAGACAGGAGACAGAAGGGGGAAGAGAAGAGATGAGTATCCATGCACACCTGAGACCTGTGCCAAGGCAGTTATAGATGTAGGAGACCTTGGCCTGATGGGGTCTAGTGGGCAAAGTCCAGGTTGGTTTTCTAATACACAGGCGATGCCGGTGATCCTCTCCCTGCACCTGGGCAGTGTACCTTCAGGAGACCTTAGATGCCGGCCCTCTGACAATTCTCTCAGTTTTGGATTAGTGACCCCTGGTTCATCCTGGTAACCTGTCCTTGAGACTGGATTCTCCACCGGGCTTTCTTTAGCAAGTCCTGTTGGGATCTCTTTACCAGGAACCAGAGACCCAGAAGTTTGATTTTCCCTCTTGGAGGCTCGGACCTCAGGAAAAGAGGGTTTCTTTTTGCAGGCCCCAGCAGGTGACTGTGGAGACTGTGGCTCAAGTAGCGTTTTTGGTTTGGTAGTGGGTGAGAAGGAGGCCAGTGTGGGTCTATCAGGCAATGGCTTGGGAATGTCAAGAATCAGATGAGCTCGGTTTGACGATGCCAACTTGCTGTGGAAGGACTTAGGAGATGAACAGTTTACAACTGGCTGAAGTGCTGGCTTCACTGGAACATTTTCTTTTGCTGGTAGCTTAATCTTCTCAGCATCTGCTGTGGAACTAAACTGGGTCTTCTCTGCCACTGGAGGGCTAGTCCTCCCATCAGTCAACATTTCATTGGAATAACCAAGGTACAGATTTTCCCCTACAGATACGCTCCTTGACATCTTAGCCCGGAAGCTGGTTGTGGGGTTCATGTAGGATTTTGATTTTGCAGCCCTGACATCTTTGGCCAGCAGAGCACCAGATCCATCCATCTTCAGCATACTGGCTGATAACACCCTGCAATTGTTAGGTCTGGGATCCTTCTCAACCACCAAAAGAGTTTGAGGACGCTGCTTCACAGAGGATATCACTCCGGGACCCTTATCTGTGAAAATTAAACAGACAAACATACCAAAAATAGACAAGAGCCTGCAGTGAATTCCAAAATTGGAAAGTAACAGAGCTGCTCCAGTCTATATGCCTCAGCTCAGCCCCTGGTAGAGGTGCACTGAAACACTACTTCAGGTTAGTATCACCAAGCCTCAGCAACTTTCTTTTTGCCCATCCCTCATCCTGCTCACACACTTGATGCTTACCTGATAAGAGAGACCTCAGACCACCATGACCATTAACTGAGAGGCCAGAGGAAGCAGGCAAAACCTTATATATGATGTTGTAGTATTAAGGTTGGGTTGTTTTTGCTTTGCTTTGCTGTTTGGGTTTTTTCAAACAAACTGAGTGCTTATCGATGGTCCATGAGTTAATTGTTTCAAACATTGAGTTTTTTACACAGAATGCAGGGATACAGTAAGCTTCCTCTTACTGTCTCCTCCTTCCCTCTTTCTCTCCTCCCCACCCTGGGGAGCTTCAGTCTTGGCCTGAAGCAACTACCCACAGCAAGGAAGAATTTCTTTGCAAATAGTTAATTTTACCACGGCATCACTCTTCCCACAGCTGCCAGACAAGTATCAGAGACTGACAATTAAGAGACCAGCATCTGCATTACAAATTAAAATTATTTTCCCTTGACAGGTTAAGAGTTAGAAGACATGCAAGTCTGTAGCTCAGAATGCTGAAAGATATAACCTTAATTTAAGTTTTAACTCAAGGTCAACTCTCCCCGTTTCATTCTTGGGTTTAGACCATCACTCCAACCTGTGTCCTTACCCTCATGAACAAGGTCGTGAACTGACTGTGCCTTTCTCATCACTGCATTCACAGGGCCTTCTGGAAAGGATGCGATAACCCGTCCAGGAGCCATACCAACTCTACTGGCCTCCAAAGCTGATCTGCGCTTTTTCTGGACATACACAGTCCGATTTGAATTTACACTCTCCAGGAGCTGGCTGTTCTCCAATGCATCACCAGGATGGTTGCTGCCATTTTTCAGTGAGTCTGGTGTAAGCTGATTGGTCTGTGCTGGTGGCTCAGTGGGCTTTGAATCCAGTATCAGATTTGACGAAGAGAGTGACAATCGCCTAGAGAGTATGATAAAGGAAACCCAGTTAAAAAAAAGTAAAGATGTTATCCTGGACCAACAGGCACACACATTAAGCCCGTTTCTCTGGAATAGAGTCTTTCCATGTCCGGATTTTTTTTTAAGTAAAAAGTGCCCTAGGCTGTTAACACTTCATGCTACTCATCCCTGGAAGCACTGATCTTCAGTCTTATGACCTTTGGCTGCATGATCACAAACAGCATTGGGTCACTGTTTCCAGGGAGGATGCTGTAAAAGGTGAAAGCAAAAGAGAAGGAAAATTCCAGGCAGAGGGAAGACTAGGCAAAGTCAGGGCAGGCCTTTTCTCTCAGCTTACTTTACTAACAATGAAATCTTTTTAATTCCAAGACACCCTAAAAAAAAATAATTATGCTTTTCTAACATTATGAAAGCATAATTATTAGGAAAGCTGGTCAGTACCTTCTAAAGGTAAATCCTAATTTCCTCTCTTTCAGACAGGCACAGTGGGCTTACTTGGCAAAGGAGGCAAGTTTCAATCTGATGTTTGAACAGCTGAACAGATAAAAAGCCCAGAGGTTTTCATAACCTGAAACTACCTCTCCTGTTGCATCTCTAGAGTGCCAGTGACTTCCTTCATTCACCACTGCAACTCTCCAGAAGTTTAGACAATAGCTAACCACTGGCTTTCTTCCCAAACACACAGTCCCAATGCAAGGCAGACCAAGAGGCACTCCTTACAGCAGCAACAGCAGCTGAAGACAGTAATGACAAAAAAATTTCCCTATCATCATGAATCTAGATGCAGCTGGTGAACCACAGAAGATGTACCCAAAATCTGTTCAGTCCTATGCAATGAAATTATTTTGAGCCAAGAATTCAGTTTGTCATTTTAAAGGAAGATAGGAGTATTTGATTGTTTAAAATGTTTAGGGATCAAAATCAACAAAAGCATCTATCCCGGTTTTTGCTCTTTTTTGCTTTGTTTTGTTGTGATTTTTTTTTTTTTTTAAACAAGGGAAACAGCTTGGAGAGGCCTTTTGGGGTGCTTGAGGGTTGAGGGTTTTTTGAAGAATATCCCTATGGGGTTTTGTATGAGACAGTAGAGCACCCTGTGAAGGCATGCAAAGAAAAAACAAAGCTGAGTAAGAAAGGACTGTAAAACAAAGGAAAAGTTGACAAGCCTACTTTCATTGTCCAAGCTGAATGAAATGCAAAAGAATAAGCAGAGCATAAACAGTGAAGAGTAAATTAGATTAGCAGTTCGTCCAGCTTAATCAATCAAGGCATTAATCACAAAACAATTCAGCACATTGTTGAAAGAGGAAAAGGAACAAACGCCAGTGTTGCTTCAGGAAGAAACAGAACAGCTGAAGTGACACAGGGTGGCCTGTCCAAATCACAGCCAGCCTGCCAGGTGGTATCCTAACACTTCACTGTGCCAAGGAACAACAAAGCCAGAAGTTTATTCAACTATTTTGACTCTGGGCTTAACCATACTAGCAAAAATACAGAGACACTCAAAACAGGCAGAGCCATACCTGAGAGCCGGGGACTGGGAAAGAAAGCGAGAGGAAATGCTGAGGTTTTCAGTTCTTTCCAGATTCCTACATGAGCCACCTAAAAATTTTGGATAAAGGGGAAAGAAAAAGGAGTAGTTTAGTTACAGACCAAACATTCTGATACACACATTTTCTTATCACAAGAGATTATCATATGTTCCCCCATACCCAAGGGGATTTTTTGAGCTAAAACCACAGAGGATGAAATAATGTCATTGCTTTTGCTTTTTCTGTTCTACTTAGATTACTCTGCTTTAAGTGTTATGCCTCCCTTTTTGCTTCCCTTTGTGTCCTGTCCTGCCTGCAGGACTGTGAGGCACTGGCATCAAACAGAAAACAAACCAATCAAAGGACAAAAAAGAAAAAAAAAATAAAGAAAGAAGAAAACAGACAACTTACATCACTATTGCTGCCTGAAACTAGTATCAATTCTACAAAGATATGCTTTGTTCTGGAGTTGGTCGATAAACACTAACCAGCTCCTTTGCCACTCAGATGTCTCCGCTTATTCTCTCTCTCCACCCCTCCACCCAGCATTTCAGCCTTTTCTTTTGTGACATTTGTTATTGCCTCAATATACCACTAGAGGCCACTACATGTCACCTATGGGGGGGGATAATGGTGAACACACAGTTGATACTTCTATATACAACAAGAAGAACTAGATCGGGAACAAGTGAACGGCTTTTCAGAATTCCAGAGAAAATACTTAAACTGATACAAACCCTAATCCCATCCATACGAACTTACATGAAGACCGATGGAGTTATCAGGTGTTGCTCTTCTTTAGGACTCTCTGCAGTCATTCCCCATTTTTGCCCCTTCATACACACATCCCCACGAAAGCACAGTGGAATTTGTAGCCTGGTTTGATCCATACAGGGGACAAACCTGGAGTGACCTCACAAATTCCCCTCACCACGCAGAGTGCTGTACCTTTTCCATCAGTGCTACCAAGGGACCCAAAATGCTGTTTAAGGAATTTCTCCTGATCGGGTGTCCGGGGGAGTCCTTCTGGCATGGTGGTACCCATGTCCTCCTCTCCTTCCTCTCCCTCCAGGTCTGAGACACCGTCCACGCTTAAGGGTTCAGTGCTTTCAGAATCTGGGAAAAGGCAAAAATCCCAATGCTGTAATAGCATAATCACAGTAATATTAGCCAGGTTGATTTAAAAAAAAAAAAAAAAAAAAAAAAATCAGCAAAAACGCTAGATTGAACCTAGAATGCTAAAGAAAAAGTTGGTCAGCATTAAGTATAATTCTCCGATCTACCATATCCCACAAACAGCATAGGCCATGGGATAATCAGCACTAAGTCTGCCTCCTCACCTACCAAGGTAAAAGAAATCTAAAGGCACACAAGGAAAGTGCACTTTAACCAACTCCAGTTTCTACAGTGACTTCACTGAAGTTCAGGTGCTCCTGAACCTTTAAAGCAATGCTAGTAATAGGAGTGTGAACTCAGGTCAGCTCATGAAGAGAATCAAGTATTACAGATCTGGAGAGCAACTGATAAATGTGGTACAGAACTGCCCCAGCAAGTTTTTGCAGATTTCCACATCACATGTAAATAAACACTTAATAATGTCTTTGCATCTTACCTTCATTTGGATGGTCTGGGCTGGACAGACGACTGCTGCTGTAATCTACAGAGCAGGCACTGTCAGGACTGTGTTTGTCTGGACATCCATTACTGTGATAACCTCTACTGAGCTTCCCATGGGGCAGTGCTTTTACCTGGAACTCGCTACAAGAGAGACAGGAAAGATACAGCACTAGAAGAGATATTTGTTTTACATGTAAAGAAGTGTGTTCTAACCTTATTAAGGCCTTACCTGTGACAGTAACACCTTTGATTACAACAGTAAGGCTTTAAAAAGAAAAAGAAGTTGATTTCTCTCACCATTACACAGTATATTTTTTTTGCATTTCATTAAGCTTGGACAGTGAAGTCTCAAAGGAACTGACTGACTTTTGGGCGTTGACAGTTTTCTGTGATTACCAGGCATGCACACAGTATTGCCCTGGCTTCATTTCCAGCATAGGTGAGGAACAAATATAGAGCAATATGTAATAAAAAAGGGACTAAAACCAGGTGTATTCCTGCATGATAGTAGATTTGAGCCCTAATATACTATTTTTCCATGTTTATGACTTGCTTCTTTGGGCAACTTCTGTGTTCAAAATAGAGAAGATTTCTGGGTTTGAGCAAGACTAATTTACTATTATAAAAAAAAAAATTAAAAAAATACCATATTGTAAGACAGGGTTCCTGATTTCTGTTGTGATTTCACAAGTCTTACTTTGTCATTTGACACCAGCACTGTTCTTTTGCCTGATGCCCGGGGACTTCAGTTTTCCATTTTATGAAATGCTTTGGTTTCAGATGTACTCCAATATAAGGCAGGAAGCAGAAGTCAGTCAACAGAACTGAATAACAATTTCCCCTGGCAGCTTGCAAACTCTGTATACTTTGAGATGGGTCCAGTCTGTGTCCAATATCATTAAGAAAGGGAGGCACTCTGGTGAAAGTACATGGGTCTGCTCTGTTCAAGTGTTATCATAATAAAATTTAAATAAATAGAAACTGGGAGAAACCTAGCAGCTTCAACTACAAAGCACACACTCCTGTGTAGAAGCCCACCTAAAGTTATCAGCTCACTGTAACAAAGCAGGAGGAGACAGAGGAAATTAAACAGCTATTAGCATCAGGTTAAGACAGGAAGGGAAGAATTAAATTCAGGGAAGGAAAAAAAAAGGAACACTGAATATTAAGTGAGGTAAAATTAAAACAGACGAAACAGCAGAGGAAGAAAAAAGGTCTCCATTGTCCTTTTTCAATTCTATTTATTTCCCACAAAAGAGTCATGACATACTACATTTATTAAATTCTTGAATTCTTGCCCAATTAGGTTTGAAATTGTCATAAATAATAGTGTCCTGTCATTTCTGCTGAGCAGACATTTCACTGCCACATAAACGTCACTGCTGGGTGGTTTTCCAGCATAGAAGTTTTTCCCTTGCTTATATGAACCCAGATAAGGGAGAAAGCAAAAAGGCTGCTCCCAAGTTGTATATACAAAAAAAAAAAAAAAAAAAAAAAAAAAAAANGAGGCTGCTAATGTGCAGTTTCCTCAGAAGAAAGATTATTTTAATACTGCTTTCTTAGTTTCAGATTCCTCTAGCATCAGGCTGGCATAAAATTCTCAACTAAATATGCCTGCATCAATCAGGCAGTAAGTCAACTCATCCAAATTACCACACAAACTGCAAGCAAACTAAACCAGAAATGTCTAAGCCGTGCACAGCAGAGAGCTTATTTTTAACCTGCTAGAGTCTGTGGGATGGATTTCATCTTGCTCAGGGTAGATTACACACTCCTCACTCTCAGAAGGTTCCAGCTCCTGGGAAAAAATCCCCTCTTCACAAGACACAAGCCGAATCACTTGGGGTCGCACACAAGACCGATCTTGGGGAGGTATTGAGCTGCCAACCTGGTTTAAAAAGAGAGAAAACTAGATATTCCCAGTGTTTTTCCTTAAGTCAGCAAGAGCTAGAAAGTACACATTACAGCACAGAATATGATCATAAATCTGAGATCAGAAAACATAGCACTTCTATGTCTTTTCTGTTCCTTATTTACTAAACTTGACAGACTGCTACTGTGGTTTCCTATTTTGTTTCCTGTTTGCAGTGCCCTAAGATTTGCTGATAAGTACTGGACTCCCCACCCCTCTTTGACCACATGTCAGGAGTATAAGCTGTGTGGCAATAGGTTCTTTCATTACCTTTTACAGACTAATCAGACATAATTCAGAGAAGCATACAGGCCACAACTGAAAAATACTGATTTACTGTATGAAGCAAGCCCAATCCTCTTCTCAGTCACACAGTTATAAATGAAAGAAAAGCCTCTAATGAAGTTAGGTACCATGACTGAATATCAGGCATTAGGTTTCTGAGGCATGAGCATGCAGTACTTGCTGTGACTCATCAATACAAAGATTAAAGAGAACTTAATCTAGCACGGCCCACAACTAAGGTCGTGAGAGCCATATTTTAGTGGCTACTGGAGTCAAGAAAATGCACCCCAGCAGAGTGAACTAACAAGTAATCAGGTACACATCTATAATTCTGAGCTCATTTTCTCAGCTTGGTTTTGCCATAAATAATCAGAGCTAAAAGAAAACACAAGGTGTTCCCCATCATTGGAAAGAAATCTTGATCCCATATATGCTCTGCTTTAAGATAACTTGTTGCAGGAGTACTGACTATGAAAGAATTACCTAAACAGGTTTCTCAGAAGGCCTTTAGAGCCACCTCTAAAGACAGAAAGAATGGCATCAGGTAGTAATAAATGTAGGTAACAATAAACAGAAGTAGGACAGAGTCACTCAGAGTAGTACTGCCCTTACTTTGTTGATGCGTACAGGAAGATCCACCTGCTCTTCTCTGTCATCACCATTGCTGTTTTGAGACAGCGAGTCTCGACTCGGAGAGCGGGAAACAGAGAAAGACTCCAACTGACGCAAGTCAAGCATGGATTTCACAGTCATCTCTATGTTGCTGGTTGGCTGCGACCAGCGCCCACGTTGCCGGGGCATTTTGCCCATTGGTGCCTCTGAGCGCTGGATTGCTGCTATCTCTTTGGCCTGAAGAAAAGGGAAAGAAAGGCACACTTAGGGACTAAATTCTGCTGATGCAAAAGGAGAGAAAACACAAGACCCACAAACCCCACAATTACACCTGTCTTCATAAAAGCCCCAAAGCTGTCTGTGAGACAGCTTAAAATTCCTCCTGTAATCATAAAGCATCAAATAAAGATGATACTTTTGTTGCAGCTTCAGCACTACATGACATTCAGGTCAGAAACAAAGGGGACAAAAGCATAACATCTGATGAAAAAGATGTAATAAACCCACATAAAATTGTCTCTTATCTAGACTCTGTTTTGCCAGTCTCAAGTCACTCTTCACAGAGAGACTTCTCATGGGTTTCCCATTGCAGCTGCATCTTTCCTACCAGTGAGAATGAAGTTTTTAATCTCCATGAGACTCTCTTTTTCAGTTTTCTTATGACAAGAAACGCAATGTGAACGTTTAGTAACTCACCCTCCTCATTTCCCAATGGGAAAGGCTTCTTGAGAGTGTAAGGTCTGGATCTGGAAAAGGAGAAAGATAGATACCTAGTTGATATCCTTGGGTAAGAGTCCAGCCTTTTAAAGACCTCATACCTCATCTTTCCTCAAAGGCAGCGTTCCTACACCTTTTGAAACAGCAGACCTCTACCAGCACATTCTTTCCCATAGGCTACCAAATCATTGTATCCAAATTTTAATGGAGATGTACTGTTTTATGTAAATGTAATATCTTCCCTGCCTCAGCAGACCCATTGTGGAACACCTGCCACAGTGTAGTGGCCCACCAAAGGCTTGGGAAAAAACCCTGCTCCAACACACTGTAGTATCTGTAGTAAAAATACTTCAAATTTGTAACGGTAATCTCTGTTAGCAGTTTTATTAGATATCTCTAGATATCTTCATGACACCTCTTCTCTCCATGGATTTTTAATAGCTTGTGGACCCAAGTGCAGGACACTAACTCAAAATTTGTTTGGCCAGTTGGAACTAGCATGAAACTTGGCAATTTAACAACTGGATTTCTAATCAGAGACTCCCAAATGCACCCCTCTTTAGATGAAGGAATGAGTAACTTCACACTACCCACTACTGGATTCATCTGGTTTTGTCTTGGTCTTACTCTTTCTGCCCATATCTGAGCCAGTGTCTCTCTGCCATTTTTCTCCATCTCTGCCCACATCCCTCTTCTCCCATTTATACCTGAGTCTCTCTCAGTGTTGCAGTTGGACTGAATATGGAAAGACTGCAGCCCACGTAGCTCATCTTCATCATTCCCTTCATCTTCACCATCTTTGTCACTGTCAGATGAGAGTGCAGGCACAGAGGACAGGGCAGAGATGGACTCATGCCTGGAAGGCAGGAATTAGACGGAGTATTATGGTTTCAAGAATTAACCACTATTTCAATCCCTACACCAGGCAGTTCTCACCTCACCTCACCTCACCCATGCTCAGCAGTTTGCCTCAATCTCCCAAACAGCCCTTGCTCTAGCAAAACCTATCTCTGAGAAACAGGGCAAGTTAAACCCTCCATAAAGGCGTGTACAGCCTGCCACAACAATTCTCCCATGTGTGTGGAATGATAATAGAAATCAGAACAGAAGTAAATGAATAAGAAAGTCAAGTGGAATTAAACTTGTCCTTCCATTTCAGACCCCACCAACTCATAAGGTCGGTATGGTAAAGTATATTTGAAAGGCAAATATTTTCCACACCCTTAAGCGTTTCTTCTCTAGAACTGTTTTACACATCAAAAATGTCACAGAGATACTCCCTGTTTGACAGCAATTAGGTATATGGCAAATTATCACATAAGAGACAGGTTCTCATCAAGGATTGCACCCCACAGAACCTGCAGGCACAGCCCACACACCGTAAGAATGCTGCACTGCCTTTTTTAGCCTTCAGGCATGAGGAGTAATGTAAAACATATTTGGGGAAGATCTTCAATTGAAGGGGATCAGACAAGTGTTCCCACACACATCTTGGAGGCACTCCCAGTATAGAATTCCCCAGTACCCGTCAAGGACACTTACCAACACCAAACCCTGTCTTCCCTCTTTCTTCTCCTCTCCCCTTCTGCCCCTCATCAGTTAACAGAACCAAGTAAACCAGCCCACTTTGGACAGTAATTGAACAAATGAAGCATCCCTAATAAATACATCTGAGTAGACTCCACTTCATGGCCTTAAGTTAGAGTGCCAAACTCATTGTTAGTGACATTTATAGGATATCACCAGTGGGTGTTGAGTGCCAAGAATTATTTGGGAAACAAAAATAGCTCATCAACCAAATACAGAGGAGCCTGGCAACAGACTAGCTTCTCCTGCAGCTGACAGATAGCAGGCAGCATTGAAACATGGTAAGAAGTAGTTAAGGTACTTTAATCTTTTCTCTTCCTGTATAGCAGCAGAACATTAACTTCCATTTTATTAGGAGTGGCTGAGCAATAGCCAAGCTACCCAACCCTTTCAGATGAGCTTTGAGGAGTTCTGTCAAAAAAAAAAAAAAAAAAAAAAAAAA
>VZRU01012933.1:238309-278704 GCA_013398155.1 Pedionomus torquatus
GAAAAGAGTGAAAACAGATGGTAGTCTGTCCTCTGAAGGTGAAACAGTTTCATGGTGCCTGACCATATCTACTTTTGACATTGGAGTTCATTAGCCTCTTCATCTTTTCTACTGTTTCCTTGTGTGTCTATCTTGACACTCTCAAGTTCTTGTGCTTGAGCAGGGGAATTCCAGCAAAGTTCAAAGACCACAGTACTTCTGAGGTTATGCCATGTTCCGTCCTGTGAGGTATATTACATTTATAAATGGTAAGCAGTATTAATTTCATATCAGTAACTTTGACAGCATCCTTCTGCTTGTATTCATCATGACTGTTTGAGGAGTTTATTGAGTGTATTGAGGAAGAAGGATTGGATTATTAGACATTTTAACATCTAACTGCTTGAATGCCTCAGTGTGATAAGGTAATGTGGCAAGGGAAGGTTACGTGTTTGCTAAACTCCTGTGTGTACTGTCATTAGTGTAAATGGAGAAGGGAGGACTGCAGTCAATGTTTTCTGTTACAAATACAAAGACATCCACCTCGTGACTGACAAAATTAGTAAGGGGGGCAAAAGTGTGTTCCAATATCCTCAAAAGAGCTAAGTAAGAGAATGCAAATCATTTATGAAGAAACATCCATCTGACTTCAAATCTCACAGAAAGCGTCAACCAAACAATGAACCAAAAACTCCGTCTGACACAAATGTAAGGTTATCTTGCATTATCCCAGCAAAAACTCATAAAAAGGAGGATGTGGAAGAGGGGCATAACTCAAACATGCTTTCCAAACTCATTCCTGTGACTTGACTATGATAAAGAATCTTAGGTCCACTAACGTGAAACTGAGATACTCCTGAAAATGAAACCCAGGTTCACAAGGTCATGAGTGTTTTAACTGTTGTGCTTGCACAAGTCAGTCCCCCATTTGGACTTTGCTACTTTTTTGTTTCTTTTCCTGGCTTCCTCTATGTACTCAGAATTTTCTTCTCTGTTGCACAGATCTCCTCAACACTCCTTCCCGGTTCTTGCTCATGCTTAAATGGAAGTCAGAGTAACGGAGGGCAAGGTTTCAAGCTTGGCAGCTGCTTGAAATAAACTCCAAATAAGCATGCACAAGAGCATTCTGAAAGCAAAGAAGTAAGACTTCTGGGTTTTGCTGAATTCCTGCTGAGAGCAGGTTCAGCCAAACCCAAACAAAGCATCATTATACCCGAATGAATGTTTCGCAGCACTATCCCAGAACAGCGTGTACAGACATGCCTAATTCTCATCATACATGTGACTCCGAGCAAGGATTTTAATTGTCCCTTCTCTTGTCTTCTTCCTTTGCTGAGGAAGTACCCCATTCTCATACCATGCCTGGGCCTTGTTCTGTACAGATGGGCAGAGTCAGTTGCAGTTTCTGAAGGGTCTGCCAGTAACAGGATCAATAGAAGGGATGAACAGAAAGTCTTCACAACACATATATTGACTTAAAATTGCCAGTTAGAAAGTCTTCAGGATGCATATATAGACTTAAAAGTACCACATGTCTTTACAGAGTCCTGGTATTAAGACACCTGATATTAGGTGCTCTGTATTCTTTTCCATGTCCTGAATTCAACCATCCTTTTCTTTTCTTAAACCAAATCAAAACAGACAAGAATGGCAACTATCTATTCAAAGTGGTATGTTGTCCACATTCCCAGACTGATCTTGTGCTACTTCAACCCTTGGCTTTTGGGGCCTGTTTATGAAACTGTAACATCCTATGTGGTAGGGATCACCAGCAAATTGCCCTTTTCCCCACCCTGACACTCCCTTCAGATGCCTAAGGGATTTAAATAAGCAAGTTACCCTGCTTTTCCCCACAGAAATGACAGTGCTGCGGACTTCAGAGTTTCCCTGGTGGTACAACTGCAGTAGTTCAGCACAGACTCAGGCACCACTTCTGATCTGGCATCAAAACCCTGCCCTATTCTGATGCCTAGAAACCACACAGCTTTATTGGACTGGACAAAAACGTCACTGAAAATTTGATAAGGAGCTCTTTCCAAATGTATCTGAGGACACAAAGTATTTCTTCAGCATACATGCATTAGTTAGAAAAATTATCCAAATTAAATTGTCTCAATCTCCTGCTATTTATACTAGAACCTCAATGAAAGTCACAGAAAAAGCGACTTTTACAATAAAAATACATAAATGCTCAGCTGAAACATGATTAAAAGCCCTGCAAACAGTCCACAGTAAAATCAATTTGAAACTTTCCTTCCAAAAATTTTAGACAAGCTTTTCTAAACAGAAATGCATACTTGGAACAAATTCAAAACTGTATTAAAAGGCCTTTACATGGTTCCTTCTCTGAAGATATAAATGCCTCAAAACCAAAATGTACCAGCAATATCAGCTGAGTACAAGTTCTATTATTTCAAACAAGCAAAGCTCCTTGCATTCAGCAGATGAAAGAAAAGCACATATCTGCAACAATCACAAACAGAGGCAGAATTGGAGACTGTTGGGGCACTACAGAGAACTGTGGGTGATACAAGTCAGATTAGATTCAAAAAAATCCAAAGTCCCATAAAAGTGAGTCAGAAATCCTTCAGAAGAGAAACTTTAGTCTAGAAGTTTTTGGTGGAACTGAAAAAGCCATGACTCCTCAGTTTGGGGAAAAGGTCAGATGGAGAACGGTTATGACAGAGGTTTACAAAGCTGCGGGAACTACAGATAGATGCAGTAAATAGACTGTAAAGGTCCATATAGCAAAGCTCACACAGTGTCTCACTGAACAGCATCTTCCATTGCCACTGTCACAGGCTCCATGGAGCACTGGTTTGATCCAAAAAGGCATTTTTATGCTCTAGATGTTGTTCACCTAGGCCAATCCCTTTCCCTGCCAGTCAAACCTGGATTGAGACAGCACTGTCTTAAATTGGAAATCTTCATCTCCCCACTGCTGCCTCAGTTCAGTTTTGTTCCCCCAGTATTATTTTGATTATTCATTTTGTCATACATTCACACTATTAAACTCAGAGAATACACTACTACCCCCACAACATTCTAGCAACTCTAGAGAAACCATTCTAGAGAAAATACCATAGAATAAATGACCCATCACCAGACTTGGACCCTTCTTATACTACTGTGAATCCTTTTGAGACAATAGCTTTACACCACAAAGTACAAACCATTCTCCACCGCTACCTGCACAGACAGACTTTGGAAACACAACTAGAACAGCTACAGGGCATCTAGAAAACTAAATCTTACTCAAGTTCATTTAGTTTTTCTTCTCCCACCTCAGTAATGCTGGTCCAATAGGCTCTTCCTCCATATTCAATCCCAATCCAAAATGCCTTTGCTGATCTCCAGTGACCACAGCGGCTGATCAAAACTGAAAACAAGCTTTGAAAGCTGACCAAACAAGTAGATTCCAGGCTTGCAAGGAGGTTACCAAACAAGTTTAATAAAGTGCTGGGCTTGGTATGGCTCTAACACCGCCCTTCAGCAAGCGTCTGTGACGGAAACAAGTATCACCTCATGCGGAAGAGGACTGGGATTATCTGTCACAGGCTGAGCCTCAGTAGGGTAAGGCTGCAGCTGCTGGAATAATGGAGAGTCTGCTATAAAAAGCACATTGCTTGACACCTCCAGAATTTTGGCTAGAAAAAAGGCTTCCTGAGTTCTCCCAACATCACTAATGAAAACACCTATTAGACAAGACTCGTTTCAAGAATGAGCAGATCAAAACTTTCCAGTTGCAACTATGCAGACAGACTTGTTTCAATATTACTTGCTCCTGAAGGGAGTGGGAAGGTCCTTGTGATACTCAACACAACAACCAGTATTTAAGTCCTCCAAGGCTTTGGCACTTTTATGTCCAGAACTCAATTTGTAATCATTTGGAGAAGGAAAATTGTGGGATGTCAGATCAAAAATATCTGTGTTTATCTTTTTTCCCCACTCTAATCACATATCTGCTTGGTCAGGACTCTCTCCTGCATTGCTTACAGTCAAATTAGTCCCAGCTACTTGCTATCTAAAGAGAAACCAAATACATTACACTAATAATCCATAATCCCCTGTCACTCTTGCTCTGTTTAAAAACGGGGTCTGTGTTTAAGCACCAGTTTTGAAAGAAAGGTCACCAGATAAATTTAGATCTATTTGGTTTGCAGGCTGTGGTAGTTTGTTTTTAGATACGTTGTTTATCGAGCAAAAAATAACAATATGACTTAGTTGCCAAGAACTTTTCCTGCGGAGATGATTTCTTATGCTTATTATTTAGAATTATTTTTAGGTGACCTTTTTCAAAGCCTCCAGAAAATAGTTAACAAAGAAGCAGCAAAACTGTGAGGACTCTTTCAGAATTATGTTCAACATAGCAAACTCATTAAGCTCACAGGTATACCTCAGTACTGGTACCTCAGAAAACAGCCCTTAAATTGCATTCAGCCTAGATCCAGAGAACTTTATTCACGAAGGAGGAAGGCTTCCCTGGTGGGATGCTGTGCATTAGCTTGTGTATTGCTACGTAAACTGACTATTAAAGTTCCTGACCACATCATTAAGCTAAATTAAGACACAAGGGGCATTGCATACACATAGCAGTCACTGAAGCAGCACTAAGTAAGGAAGTTCACACTTTGAAAGATGACAGTCAGGCTTCCATACCCAAAGAAGGGGGACACAAAAACCACAGCAAATCCAACAGAAGAGTAAAAGAACTTTTTGAAGACATTATTATAATTGAAGACACCAGAAACCTTGGTGCATCCCAGTGCCACACTCTTCACATTGAGCCCTTCAAAGCCAGCAACCTCTTCTTAGTCTGCTCTGCCCACCTCATGAGTCCAGCTGTCTTGCGCGGAGGAGATTTTTCTGCCTGCTTCCCTCTCTGCTTCATGTCAGACAGTCGCTGCCGCATGTTGATGGTCATCTCTGAGCTCAGACGCCAGATGAAGATACAGCTGAAAAAGGGAAAGGTGAGGCTAGGGTCAAGTCTTAGTTCAGTTGTCAATTCCCACTGCAGAGACAAACAAGAGCCTTTCTGTCTGCGGTGGGCAAAAACACAAGGAGAAACAGCTTAATAGAAACTCAATCCCATCACAAGCTTCATGGCAAAAAAGTAAAACCTGCCTGGCAAAGACTCACTGTGGGTGAGTGCAACTGTAGATATATTTGCACAGACTCATCTCTGATCCTATACCTTTATTTGACTATTGGACCAACTACTGAAGGAAACGTCATAACAAGTCTCTCCACGGTCAGCAGGATAAGTGAAGCCTACAATCCTTTACATCCTCTAACAGCTGCTAAGCTGCAGCTTCTGATTGCAATGATCCCCATGGGCAAGGCCTTCCTAAAGCCTGCCATCCCATGGAGTCTCTGGTGGTCTAATAATGGTTAAGCTTATGTGGCAGTACTTTTTGCAGTCAGGGTACTCCTAATATTTTACTTGGACTCCCTCCAGGAACCTTCCAAGGAATTTGACTGACTGTGGTCCATGGATTCAAAAACATTCAAGAGACGGGAACAAACAGTATGATCTCATTGATCTCATTTTCTTCAGAAATCTGGCTAAAAAAAAATAAATCAAGAAAGAAAGAAATTCCTCATCACATTAGAGAATAGTGTATCTCATCTTCAGCTACTAGAAAGCAAAATGACTAGCATTTTCTTTGAAATTTAACCTCAGTGCTAAGCAGTTCTTTCCATCTCACTCATCTTTCCTGTCTAGCTGGGTATACTTACACTGATGCAAAAACAGAGGTGGTGGTTTTACTATCATTTGTAAAACCCTGCACACTGCTTTGGAATCCAAAGAGGATTCAATCAAGTTCTTCAAGATGCACCAGTGCCAGCACACTCATGGGTACTTCCAATCATCAAAGAGTTTTCAGTGAGGTGCTTTCCTCTCTTCCTTGCTAGTTTGTAAAAATTCATTTTCTCTGCCATTTTGAACAACAGCCATGAACTTGGTTTTCTGGTACAGAGACAAATGCCAAAAGCACCAGGATACCGAATGCCTCCACCTTCTCCATATTTTTTCTCTCGTGAGAAGGTATTTTAAAAGGTTTTATTCCCATGCCACATAAAACAAAAATGGAAACCTCACTTTGCAGTCTGTGGAGACTGGGGGACGAGGTATGGGAGAGCAACACTGAAGAAAGGGACTTGGGAGTGCTGATGGACAAGAGGCTAGACATGAGCAGGCAGTGCGCACTTGCAGCCCAGAAGACCAATTGCATCCTGGGCTGCATCAGAAAATGTGTTGCCAGCAGATCCAGAGAGGTGATTCTGCCCTTTTACTCTGCTCTGGTGAGACCCCACCTGGAGTACTGTATGCAGGGCTGAAGCCCTCAATATAGGAAGGACATGGACCTGATGGAGTGGGTCCAGAGCAGGGCCACAAAGACGATCAAAGGACTGGAGCACCTCTGCTATGAAGTCAGGCTGAGGGAGCTGGGGTTGTTCAGCCTGGAGAAAAGGAGGCTCCGGGGAGACCTAATCGCAGCCTTTCAATATCTAAAGGTGGCCTACAGGAAGGCTGGGGAGGGTCTGTTCACACAGGCCTGCTGTGATAGAACGAAGGGTAATGGACTTAAGTTGGAGAAGAGTAGATTTAAGTTGAATATTAGAAAAAATTTCTTTACTCTGAGGGTGGTGGAACACTGGAACAGGTTGCCCAGGGAGGTGGTTGAGGCCCCTTCCCTGGACATATTCAAGGTGAAGCTCAACGAGGCCCTGGGCAACCTGGTCTATTTGGGGGTGTCCCTGCAACTGCGGGGAGGTTGGACTAGATGACCTTTGGAGGTCCTTTCTGGCCTGGATGATTCTATGATTTTAATGAAAAACTGAAAATTCCCTTCTTGCCCTCAGTGCCACTCCCTTTGGGACAAAGCTCAGGAATGTCACTCCCAGCCCACTGAAGTCACACACAGAAACACTTCCGATCAAGAGTGAGTATGCCATTATTCTCCCTCCTCAGCTTTTCAGCCGGGAGAAAGTGGTGAGGCACTGCATCTGGCAGCTATGGCAATCCAGGGCAGCCAGATGCTTCCTCTCAAGCAGCAGCTCTCAAATGTAACAGCAACCATAACCTGCTGAGAAAATGCTGAAAAGCAGGAAATAAAATTCAGAAAGCAGGCCTGGCTTGTTCATTTTTCCCACCCTCACAGGCTATTAAACCTGGAGCTAAGCAGCAAATGGTACGAACCTGTAAATACATTAACATTCAACATATCTGTACAGAAGCATGTTCCCACCTATACCTTTTGCTGCCTTTTTTTTTCCCCCTTGCAGTACTTTCCTCATATGGATCTCCCAGTCCTTGTGTCCATCTCAATCTCCATTTCTCTTTCTAGTCTCAGTTTTATTCCTTGCACGTGCTGCTGTGTGAACTGTTTTGCTTGTTCTCCTTTGAAAACCATGCCTTCGCCTGTCCTTACAGCAAAGTTCTTCACGAATCCTTTCCTCACTTCTCCTCCCCTCTCTCCACCTCCTTTGTGAAGAACATGACCTTTTTGCTCAACAAGGGAAAATTGCACTAAATAACAAGGATCACTGGGGACCTCAAACCTTCCATGTCTCTGGAATTTGTCAGAAATCCACAACCAAAGGACTCTTTTTCTGCAACTTTTCTCCTAATCTATTTACACACATGAAAGCTAAAGAAAGAGGCAAACCAATTATTTACTGCTTACTGAAAGACAGAAATAATCAGCTGATGAATATAAGGTGATATATTGTACTTTCTGTAACAACTCACCCTTTAAAACTTTTTCCAGTGCAATTGTGTTTTATTAATAGAAAAGAGAAAGAGTGAACGAGAATCTGCATTGCTCTGGTCTTGAAATAATACTCCAGAAACCATCTTACTCAAAGGAAAAATGTTATTCATTCAGCTGATTGAAGCATTCACTGATTCCAGAAATAGTGGGTCCACTCAACTCTATGATCATCATGTTAGGCATGTATACTCCTTTCCTCTTCGGGCTCGGTCTGGTGATCACTTAAATGTTTGGAAAGCTGATTTAGCTTACTTAATCAGCAGAAACTCACCCAGGGGATACTGATGTAGTGACCTGAATCAGCTTAATGAGGGGTCAACTGCTCCACTGCTGACTTAGGGGAGCAGGGAAGAGGACCATGCGGACAAGAGCACAGCGTGGAGACAGTCCTGTCCCTTTTGCTGCTACACAGGCTCATACATCTGGTGAAACCTGGCCGACAAAGCTTTGGCACCACCAGTCAGGACATCACAAGTTGCATTACATTACAGACCCGAGAGCTGGTAAGGAAACAGGCCACATACCTGTCTCCTTTCCAGCAGGGAACAGTAACTACACTCAGAAAATCACAAGGGGAGCACTTGACATGGGCCTCCCATTGGATACATGTAGTATCCTTCTATATAATGGAAGCTCTGTGAGCTTTGCCAACAACAAACATTTAGGATTCAGAAAACTAAGGTTGCTTTGGAATTCATACAGTATCCCTTGTTAAAAAACAAAAACAACAGCAAAACAAACAAAAACCCCACAGCCAAAAAATCCAAACCAAAACCTATCTTCCCTCAGGACACACTTTAAACTCACTGTGAGATGACATGAACTTCAAAGTTCAAAAGAGACAAAGCAAAACCCTCTTACCTGTCACCAGAAACAGAAATCAGATGTTTGCAGTCATTACTGAATTTCATCCCGGTTACAATCTCTGTGTGAAATATTGCACAAGGAAAAAAAAGAAAACAAAGAACTTGCCTGAATTATTCCAATGAGCAGCAGAGATCATTAGCCAAACAGCCTATCTGTGCTCAGAAACTTAAATTCTGATTCAAGCCAACACACTTCACACATCAATATGCCCCAATTACCATAACCGTTTAACAAAGAATATAGGCTTGACATAGAAAGGGTATCCTGCAGCAAGATGAACACAAAGACTGATGCCTCTTTTTGCCTATAATAGAATAGCCCCTGCTGAGGGTTCATCATAACAAAACTTAATATACACTGAAAGAACAGAGGCTACCGTATAGGCCAATAGAAAAACTGTGTTACCAAATACATAGCCTGATAAGCATGTGTGTGCTTATGTTTTGCAACACAAAATGAGGTCTGAAAAAAGTCAGAATTGCAATGAAATAAGTTATTACAACTTCATCCAACCATAACCTACTCCAAAATGCCCATTGGGTAAAACTTTGATGGGATAGAACATTCAGAAAGTTTTGCCTAGTATCAGACCCTGCTATACAGTCATCAGCACAAAAAAAATGCATTCCTTACCTGAATGTCCATACATGGTTGCAACACACTCGCCAGAATAGAAATCAAAGATGGAGAGGTTCTTGTCTGAACAACTGGTTGCAATATAAAGACCAGAGGGATCTGTCTGCACCTGGTTTAGGAGATAAGAAAATTGCAAAGACTTGTTGAGAAAGTGCCTTCAAACTGCATGAAAATGGTCCAGAATACCCGAGGCAGTCATAGTAATTAAATGAATAAAATGGAACTAGGTCTCACAGGACTCCAATTGAGTACCAGACTATCCAGCATCCCAGGACAAATCTCCAACCTAATCAGAGACTAAAGGCACTAAGACTAAATGCCTTCATAGTTATGAAGGCACCACCAACAACAGGCAGCTTTATACCTCTCTCTTTTACCTCCTTTTAATCACTGGGGTCATACTTTCTTCTATCTTAAGATCAAAATGAAACAAAACTCCACATGACAAAACACTTCCCCCCTCAACCCCCGTAAAGAAAAAACAAAACAAAACAAAACAGACATGATAGAGTTATGTGAAATATTAAATTACTCCAATCTTGTGTAGAGAAACCAAAAAGAACACTGCAGAGAAACTGCCTTTGATAAAGATGCTCTCAAATCTCTAGCATTTGCAACACCTGGTTTTGGGATGTTCTTTTTTTTGTTGTTGTTGTTGCTTTGTTTATTCGGGATTTTTTACATATATACAAATTTGTTGCTTTAATCTTGGATCCAATACAAAAGCCCTCCCCAAATGCCTCACTAACTCAAAAGCAGCACCACACAGTAAATACGGCTACTGTCACCAAATATCCTGCTTTGTCCTTTGTAGAACTTTAAGGAACTGAGAGTGAAAATGTCTGGTTTTTTGAGGGAGACTTAGTATTTAAATAATGATAACTCATTTTGGTTATGTTCATTTTGTTGCTGTATCTTTTGCTTTGTATGTCACTGCTTGGGCTTTACTTGTTAAGCTGCAATATCTCAGAAAAACATACCAAGAAAGTTTACAATTCAGAGACAACCATAATCCTTTGGTTACATAGTGTTCCAAAAATTAACAAAGCAACATTAAAAACAACTGAGATTCTCCACTTGAGCTACACATTTAAAATAAAAACAAACCACAAATATAAAGGATATTAAAAGTATAAAATCCAGCTCACAGGACCGTTTCAAGGTTTATGGTCAGAGAAAGAGATAATCAAGCACATGAATTTACCAGCAATGAACTGTAGCATCAATTTTTCATTTACATTGCTCTGGCTCATAAAAAAAGCTTCGTAGGAATTGTAAGAGGCAAAGAGAAACAGAACTTGTCTTTCTCTGAAAACAGAAGAGTTGACACCAAACAAAACTGTTTGCTTTCTTCTTCCTTTTTACCCAGTTATTTATACCCATCAATAATACTGCTGGCCTGTGCAGCTGAACGTGGTTTATAGAGTAGAAATATTATCAGTGACAACAAATACAATGAAGCAACTTAGTTGGCAACACAACTTCAGAGATATTTTGGTTGTGTCAACTGGTCTTCACCCTTTAAAGACTAGAATGCAATTCTTTCACATCCCGATGTGCTGGCATCACTCTTAACGCTGGATCTTTAACACACCTGGTTTACCAGTAGAAATCCAGACCCTCTCATAAAGAGCTTCACCTGCACATGCCCTCTGCCAAACACAAATTTCTCAAACACTGCTCAGCAGGCAGCTCCACCCTAAAAATCCAAACAAAAATACCCAAGAAAGCCAGACTGAGCTCTCGAGTAACGTATTGGAGTAAATGGACTAAATCATCTCCTGACAGATATTGGTAGAGTTGTACTTGCTTTTACAAGCATGGGCTTGTGCCTCACTTCAAAAACAGGACAGAGAAATTATACATCAACTTCAGCATTCATTGACTCTTTCCCTGTTTTAGCCCGATAGAATCTGAATACATCACCAGCCCTTAATGATGGAGCTAGAAGGAAGCAACAGAAGGATAAGGGACAAAGTACAGAGTAAGTGGAAAAAAAAATTGAGGAAAAAAAAAAAAAGAGCTATTGTGTTCAGATATGCATTTCATTTTCTTAGCCCTGAGCTGCTTTCAGAAGAGCTGGAAGAAAAGAAAAACAGCTTACTTTGATGAGGGTGCCATCTTCACCTTGGGATCCTTTGTAAAGCTTCTTCTGCTTCCCACTGCTTATGTTGAAAACCCTGAAGTAGATGACATAAACAACTTTGCTCATTTGCCCAGGTAGTAATCTGTGGGTCTTGTCACCAGGATCCTTGTCTCCTTCTGCTCCTCATTCCACATGAGATGCAGGGAACAGGACCAAGCCACAGGAAATTAGGAAGTGACCTCTATGAACCATAACCACCAATCATTTAAATGGTTTAAGAAACAACTTCAAAGGTAATGTAGGGGCCCAAGACTGGATTGTATCTATCAATCAAATTATCTGAATTAAAATTAAGGCTTGATTCTCAAGCCAATACTCAAAAACAAGCATTATGGCAATGAAGGAGAGGTCAAATGGGAGGGAGAAAACCAAGGCTTGTAATGGCTGTGTATGATTATGTAGCAGGAATAGCTTTTTATAAGCTTCAGTCAGCCCTCGCTGCTATAAAAATATCTGTGGCTCCTTCATACTAAAGAAAGGGATAACAGAGCAAGATCCTTTATTTGTATTAGAATACAAACCCAAACTACATTCAGCAGTGATACTTGGCATTTCACCCAGATACAATGGAAAGAGACAAACAACCAGAGAGTCTCTTTTGCTTCAAAGGTAGAAGGAGACAGATTGGAGGGATGGATTAAAAGGGAACAGAGAACGGATTCCACTTGTCCAAAGGCAGTCACACCTAGCTCAATTTTAGGTTCCTACAGTCCCAGCTATTCCACGAGACCTTACAGCTTCTCACTTAACACACATTTATAAGCAAAAATTACCACAGTGCAGAAGTTCTTGGCCCACAGCTCAGTGATTTGCCAAGAAAGGCGCTTCCTCTTACAGCAGAAAGGCTTTGCTCTGCAGAGCAACCCAGCAAGAAATCGTAAGTCCTACTGGCATTTACATGTATCCACACCTTTTTATCAGTGAGGAGCAAGGCAGAGTTCAACCTCACAGAGTGTGAGGTGAGGCCTCAGATCTGTCTGAAAATTCCGTGCCAAATAACCTAGAGGGACAATGACGGAGGTGAGGCTGCCTGGCCAACTCGTTTATGACTGCAAAAATATTTTCAAGACAAGAAGTAAACTAACCTGATATTACGATCCTGGCATCCAATAGCTGCATATTTCCAGCTGGGGTCCACATCCATGTCATACAGAGTAGTTTTTCTAACAATGTGATGTGTTCGGGTGAACTGAACCCCTTCTCCTGTCTAAGCATGTGGGCAAAGACATGTCAAAATCAAGTAGTTAATGCATTATTAAAAACTTCTAAATACAGATGAGTCCTCTCACACAGCCAGCACAAATGAACCTTTCCCACTAACCAGGTCTGCTAGAAGCAGCTGGGACTGGAGGCACAATGAGTTCTCTCCAGTACACACCACTCCTCACAATAGCTTTGGCAGCAAAAGAAAAGGAGATTTCCTAACAGTTCTCCATTTTGCATCTTACTGAGAAAGGTCAGGATGGGAGCAGCTGTATGCTTCATAGAACTAGTTCTCTGAATGTAATCTCCTGCATTGAGTCAGTGGGAGACTGAGGCTGAAATAGCAACAAGCTAACACAGAAACTCTGATAGCGCTCTTTAAAGTAGTTCTTTTGAAGGGATTATTTTTTAAAAAGTTCACAAAAAACTGTAATAAGGTTACCTTCTGTGCAGTGCGGAAATAGATGCTCTTGTCTGCCCCACAGCTTATCATTCTCACTTTCCCATCATTAGCTGGAACAAAAAGGCAGGAGTCAATCAAAAGTTAAACACAAATACAAGGTGGAGGAAGCTTTTCAGTTTATACCACTGCTTATTTATTACAGTCCTGATAAGCTAAGTCTGACTCCTACCTAAGCAGCAGGATGCTGTAGCAAAACAGAAGCCCCTTCTACAGTATCGCATTTATTAACACTATGTCTGCATGAGGCCTTAATATGGAGGCTTTACACAAAGCCTTCTCCTTCAAGAGAGAATGAGCACATGAGCATACCGTGTGTTGCAGCACTCTGTGACAATATGAGAAGTTAACGCTCAGTAGGAGCTGAAAAAAGGCAACAGGCCCTTTTCAGTCCTCAAACTCAGAAGCATCTCTCTTGCTGCCTTTTCTTAGTGCAGGGTCAGGCTTTCCTTCCTCCCTGAGTACTCTTTTGTAACCAATCTGCTCCTTCCACAAAGCAACACCTGATAAAATTCCATGTAATGAAAATGGATCCAAGATCACACAAGTTCACCTGAACTGTACCCACTTAAGAGCAGGGCTGCACTTGGCTCACAGACCAGCACAAGGGCCTTTACTGCCAGGGCCTCGAGTGCAGTTCCCCCATTTCCTAGGAGTTTAGCTGGCTGCACTCAAGGCCAGCTCACTGGTAAGACAGACCTGAAAAAGCCTCACAGTGGCTTCAGGGAACCTCTGATATGAAGCTTCAATAAGGTCCACATCCTTCACGTGGGAGCTACTTTCAGGCTGAGGTTTTCATCCTAAAACCCCAACTGAGCTACACTGCAGGAGCGTTGCAGCCACATGGGTGCCTGGCTACACACCCTACTCATCTGAATCCTGACCTTGACCCACAGACTCAGATTCCCAATTTGAACCTGAACCTGCCTTGCTGCTATGGGCTTGCCTGGCAGGCACTGAACTGTGGCTGACCCTGGTCGCTATCTCAGACCAATCCTGACCTGCCTTACCACTATGGATTTGTCCGGTGATCTGGACTACTGGTGGGGTGTAGTTGCTGTCCCCACACTTGATCTGTTCTGCCTCATTCAGGTACTGTGGGACTTTCCCATTGCCAGTGAGGCGACTACCTTTGCCTGTCTTCCTGTCACCCTTGGCTACTGGCTTCCTCCTGGCAGAGCCGCCAACCCTTGCTGTTCCCCAGCAATAGCGCAATACACCACAGTGATGTCTGACCACCAGTAGTAACTGAGTGCTGCGGATGCAATGTGCTCCATTACCATGAACGCAAAATCTTACATTGGTTCCCAATGACAAATTTACTTGTGACTAGTTAATCGCAAAACTTTTTTTTTTTTTTTGCAGGTTCGGGAAATTTTTTGGAGGACAACTGTTCCACAGCTCTGCTCACTAAGAACAAAGTGTCACCATCTAATATCAGTTAAAGGGAATAAATCATTACAGAAAACAGCCTTCCAAAGAAATGCTGAGGACTTCAATCAGCAGAGGTGTTTTTGAGTGGGGAGGAAGAAGAGGAGAAAAAAACAAAAGGGAAAAGAAGGCAAGTATTGTAAAATGTCACTGTCTGTTAGGACTGCAGCTACAGATGACAAAGAGCTGTAGCTTCAGCCTGGCCTAACTCAGTGTTAAAAGCAGTTACAATTACTTTTCAGCCTCAATATGACAACAGCAGCGCTCAAATTCAGGGAATTTGTAGGGAGGCCATGATTCTCTACCTGCGAACTTCACGGCAGTGATAGAAGAAGAATGTTCATCCAGTGTCTGCTGCAGGCTATAGTCCTTTCCAGCATCCAAGACGTGTATCAATCTATCCCGACTGGCTGAGGCTAAGAGCTTTAAGCCTATCAGAAAGTTAAAAAGCGTGCATCATTACTAGAAAGTAATTTGCTCTTCCAGACACTATTTTAAAACAGTTTCTTGAGTCATCTTAGGAACAAAACATTATACCATAGCTAACTGCATGGATGGACACAAACACCCCTGGATTTCACACTTTCATACTTTATATAACAGACAGAAGAAGTTTCAATCTCAACCTACAATGTTCCAAGGAAAAGTATCAGAAATAAGCCTTTTTCAAAGTCTGTCTCTACTGGTCCAATGCTACAAGCCTGCTCTGAAGCCTAGGAATAGCTCACCACTGAAACTTCTTACATACCCTAGCTGGGCATTCTGACTTGTTCAACACTAGATTCACAAGAAAAAAAAAAAAAAGAAGCAGCTCAATTGCATTTACCTGTATCAGGTTTGGAGTACTCCAGACATAGGATCTCGGAATCATGGGCTTCCACCTTCAGCATTTCCCTCAGAGATTGCAACTCATATATCCTAACACACAACATAGTCGATTTCAATATGTTTAATTAAATTAGCAAGATCTTGTTTTGATTCTCATGCCTGCCCAGCCCACAATCTGCAAAAGCAGCCCTATGGGATTACCTGAGGGTGCCTATCCTGTCCCCTGAGGCCAGATGCTCCCCACTGGGACTCACACAAACAGTGCGGATCCCCACCTTTGTGTCCATTGCTTGAGCATCAGCTTTGTCTGCACTTCCTGCTGAGTTGTAATCAGTGTCCAGAAGTACCTGAGTGTTGTCATCTACATAGATGATTTTCATCAAGTCCTGAAGATACAAAACACCCAGAAATATCAACTAGTTACAAAATACTGAAGTGAAGCATTTGCCTTGGAAAGTGGGTTCCTGGCCAATATGTACATTCACTGGCAATAATGCTGTAACTGGTGGGTTCTTTTTAGCTAAAAACAAGTGCTCACCCCCTTCATATTGTAGGACTGAAATTTCACAGCTATGTTGCATGACCACCTTTTGCAAAAGATTCCCCTTCAAGCTTGAAACAAACAGTACCTCCCACACAGCAGCCGAGCTCTGGGATTAGCAATTAGAATGTAGTATGGGACACAGCAGGAATATGAAAGACTTCTAGGGATCATCCAAATCAACCCATGCCATTTGAGAATTCTTTGACAGAAAAAGCAGGAGCTTTTTCCACTACAAGCAGAATTCTGAGAACAGGCAGGTCAGGGCTGCTGTGCCTATGGATCTTCCAACACAACTGAGAACAGAAGCAAATGTCTGTAAGTAATCACTGTAGTGTATGAATATCCTCCCTCTTACATAGACGACATGAGTGTAAACTGTTTCACATTCAATTCTCACAAACCTCTGCTTCATTTAAAGCACCTTTTCCAAGCAAATCTTAAAGTGGTTACATATTACAGAGATGGAGAAAAGAAAAACAGCTCTCCTGAAGCACATGGCATGAACCATTTTGGAAGACTAATCTTGGCAAATCCTTGGGCGGTTTATGGAAAAAGCAATAGCTCCCGGGGCCATTTCAGAATAACTGTCTTTCCACCTAATACTCCCTTCATGTTTCTTCAGGTTCATACATTTTACCAGGCTTCTGCCCTGTTTACAGAGAAGCTTGTGTTGACTTAACAATCCAAAGAAGTTTGGGCCTTAACTCAGGAATACATGTGCATGAGGAAGAGCAACCCCAAGGGTAATGAGGTGATCAAAGCCTGGGACCTTACATTGCTGAGGATGTTGCGGTGCAGGGCTGTGCCATGAATGTTGGAGCTCTCTGTGTTCCACAGACGAATGGTGTTGTCAGAGGAGCATGTGATGAAGGAACCAGGGGGGAGGCATGACTGATTGTTGTCCTTCACCTCTGGATACATCTAAGGGCAAGTAAAATCAACCTGTGAGTGAGACTGTCTGGCACCTGGCATCCTAGACACTGGTAGCAACTTTCAAAACAAAATGAGATAACAGGGTTGTACTCTCTGTTTTGTAAAGGCAGGAGCCAGCCAGTTCTCCCAATGAAAACCTATTTGCAGACCAGAGCTTCATACTCACTTCAAACAAAAGTTTACTGAGTTTCCCTGAATGCAGAATTTCTCCTTAAGAAGTGTGTAACAAGCCAGCATCCTTTGTTGCTAATAGTGCAAAGAGAGCACCCCAAGGACCACACAAATAATGACCATGCAACAACCACAATGGCCTGTCATTTGCAATTTTCAGTTACTACTGTCAACAGGGTGAGATGCAGCTAATAAATAATAACAAAGAGAGTCCTCAACATCTTCTCACTTTCTTTCCACTTCCCCCTTTCCTGACCACTACTGGACATATTTCAACATACTAACAAGTGTATTGTTTCCTATATCTCATTTCCTTCCCTTAGTCCCTGCAAGGGAAAGCCAACTAGACACACTGGAAGATGACAGCCACTTGAGAGGCTAATTCAGGATCTCCCAGTAAACAGGTAGAGAACAAGCGGAGTTGAGAACTTACCACTTGTTTCATTCCTTTGACTTTGTAGCATTTGCTCACCACATACCTCAAACAATCTTTTGAGATCAGAAGTAAACTCTTGTGCATTTTGTGAAAGGAGCCCCTGCATTCAGCTTTGTCTACTTCTGCTCCTTCTCCCACCTCTCACCTTTTAATGGTGAGATTTTTTTCCCCAGTAACACGCTACATCCAATGCATTTGGTCAGCCTTTTCAGGGCAGCCAAAGAACTGCTCCTAGCTCCAACTCAAGCCCTGTAGTGACCATGCTAATCACAGGAAGAAATTTAAGCCATTTTTTTCTCCCTGCAGTAAGTGTTTGCATTCACATTTGGCAGCTCTTCAGAGGACTTTCTCAGTTGCACCTCATAATCCAATACTTGTGTCTGCAGACAACATACCTCAATGTTCCACACGCAGGAAGAGTGGTACAAAGCGGAGTACACCTTGCCCACTTTCTTCGGGTCTTTGACATCCCACACGTACAGGCTGTGGTCATTGTATACGCAGGAAAGCCATTGGTTGGTGGGGTCAAAGGTCAAGGCAATCGTGTCTGGATACTTCGCATCAGCCATACCAGAGAAAAGGCGACTGCACAACATGAGAACAAGAGCCTGATTAACTTGTGCTTTCCTGCAGTCGGAGCAAGGTGGTGAAGCACTCCTCAGGTGTTTCTCCACAGGGTGCTGGAGGCCAACAATATACTGTAGCATATATAGGTAGAGAGAGTAGCTGGCTGAGAAGACCTGTCTCCTAAATAACCAGCATCCCAAAAGCCCCATAGTAAAAGTCATTCTCCTTGCCATCCAGCCCAGAATCCCACTACAAGCAGGCAATTGACTTTCCCTGAAGAAGGCCCAAAGAGAACAGTTGATCATCAGCAGAGATCATCATCATTTAGCCCTGCATAACCAGGCAGTAAAATCTAAGTCAGATAATTTCAAAACAAAGGGGAGGGTGAGGATCATCTTTCAGCAGGTTTTTTTGTTTACTGATTGCAGCAACTGCGCTTGTGTGCGGACAAGTCTCGAGTAAGTACTGCACTCAAAAGACAGGAGCAGAGCAGCAGAAGGGACAAAGGAATGATTCGTTTCAGCACTCTCTTGTCTGACATGTTTCCCTTCCATTACCCCCTGCCCCCACAAGCCAGCTCAGTGCTGCTTGCAGCAGCTCATGAGTTGGGTAACTGTCGATGGGTATAATCTTCTCTAAATAGGCAAGCTCTCTGATGCAAACTTAAAACCAGAAGAATTTTGCAGAACAAGGAAACACCTCTTTTCCCAGGTTAGACCAAGATCATGCCATGTGAACCCTGTGTCTCCTCTACGGAGCTCCTCTTAAATCCTGCTGCCATACACATAAAGAATCATACAATGGTTTGGGTTGGAAGGGACCTTGAAGACCATCCAGTTCCAACCCCCCTGCCAAGGTACCAGAGTGCCAGGGTGTTGAGAGCAGGTAATTTAAAAGGACTGATGGAGATGCAGGAATGAGGACCAAAGCGCAAACATCACACCAGACAACTGGAGCCCTGCTTCTGCAAGTGCAAAATTTTGAGGCCTAGAACAGCCCAGCCCAGATCCTATTGAAAAATCAAGTCATTGATACAGTTTTGTGCAGTTTCATTGTGGTCAACTGGCATCCCACAGAAAGGCTCTGGCATGCATGGGAATATAAGGAGTCCTGTGTTTTCAAGCTTCTTTGAAAGCAAAAAAAAAACCCCAAAGTTGTTGTTGAGATGTAATCAGTGCTACAAACACATGTTTACAAATCATGTGAACATTTCTGCCTAACTGATGCATGAGATAAGCAGAGCATATTTTTAAAGGCTGAATGTATAGAACCGCTTGACTTTAGCACTACCAGAAAATGGTAACATTTCACATTGACATAGCTCCTTTTTCAGCTCCCTTACAGGAATATCATTCTCTCCCACTGATCCCCTGGAGGACTATACAGTGCACTGTTTGAATCTTTACCTCAAGTTCCCAAGAAAAGTTTGGAGAAAATCTGTTGAAAGACAACAGAGGAAAGAAGAAAAAAAAAAAGAAGCAGCAGAAAAAAAGAACAGAAAAGAGTATATATCTGTAGATGTGAGGACTCCAGATACTCAATGGTATGATGGCTGGTGTTTTCATTGGATTTCTTTCCCCACTTGTGACAGAAGTGAAAGAGTGCAACAGAACATTGGGAAAGCCTCCAACCAGGACCGGCAAGAGCCCACTGAAAGTCTGAGTATTTCCTAGGAACTCCACTATATTGCTACAGAAGAATCTTTAGCTCTTACCTTCAGCAAAGGATATGCCCTGGTAAAGGAACAACTAGAGCATGCCGCAGCTTCCTGTGCCCTGCTTACTTATAGCAATCAATGTCAAAAGGTCACCAGACCCAAGCAAGATATGCTGTGTAGTCCAGCAACCAGCTTTGGGCATGCAAGGCAAGGCTCAGGGAGATCTGCGACAGGCTGCCAATTTAAATCCATAAAAAGAGCACACTCCAGATGGCAAAGGTCAGGGGAGCAGTTCTAACACCCACAAGCCTCCCTTGCTCCCTTCCATGCTCTCCACAGTACCTGGCATCAGTCACACTCGCGATGTCTGTTCCCAGGAAGTGCGGCTTTGGTAGCGTAGTGACAAAGTGCAGGTTCAGAGGGTTAAAAATCCGCACGGTGCCATCAGCACAGCCACAGAAGATGTAGTCATGATTCACAGAGATGCAGTTTGCCACAGTGGTCTGAGGAAGACACAGCACACAAGAAGGCAAATAAACAATGTGTTCTCACTTCAAAGATCACACACGCGACATGGAAAACAGTAAATTGACAGACAAAGGAGTCATGGTCAGAAGAGTAGAAGTGAAGTGAAGTCGAGCCCTGGGAGTAAGGAAAAACCTAAAAGTTCAATTTTCTGAGGAGCCAGCCAACGTCCATTGCAGATTCCAAGCAGTTAAGGAAAAAGTTCAGTTCCTCTGCCACCCACTGTGGGGGAAGGTCAGCAGAGATACATTTTCTCCAGCTGAGTCTTACTCTAAACACTGCTTTTTGTTCCTCTGTGACACTCACCACCACGGGCAGGCAAGCAGACCCTCACCCTGTACTAACAATGCTAATACCTGTCACGAGGTGATAAGAGAAAAAAAATAAAAGAAAAGGATTTTCTTCCCCCTCCCACTGGGATCTATACAAATGGCAGAAAATGGTACAAAATGGAGTGTGGTGATAAGGGGATGAGTTCAACATGAAGCTTTTTTCCAACTTACTGTGAAGCTGTCTGTATTCTGAGCAAGAGTGAAAAGCAGATTTAGAGAGGAAAGGAAAGAAAAGAAGAGGCATTTCACTTGAGCAAAAGCATGGAAAGATTTATCCAGTGTATTAAAATCAAGGGAACCTTTCAGGTGGACATCTTACATTCAGTTGAAAGGAAACCAGGCACAATGAGATTCTTAACTATGGGCCAACCTGACAGTTTAGCCAAACCAACTAACACCTTGGGAACCTGCATTTGAGATGCACAAGGCTAGTAAGACAATGAAGAGAGGGCAAATGGATTCATTCGCCTCTCAGAATTCTTCTAAAACTCCTACTTGTTCAGGCGAGGCCAGGAGGGACAACACAGCAGTTGCCTAAGCTACATGAGGACAGTGCTTTGCCAGAAGGGCAGTAGCTGTAATATTGAGTCTCTTTCATTCTCAAGCCTCAGAGATTAATCAAATCCTTTGCCAAGAAGCAACATTATTTTTGCCTGGCCTTCCAGAGTAAATCGCAGAGTGGCAGGGGCCCAATAACTTTAGCTGCCGGTGGTCAGCTTGCACGCTGAATGCCCTTATTATTTGTGGTTTCTGCTCTGCTTTAGCAGGCACACATGTTGCAGGACAAGAAGATGTAAAACTCACCCTTAGCTCCACCCACTTGTCTAGCAGCCTTTTTTCATTGAATTCACAGAGCAGGCCTGAGGATGTGATACAGAAGGTGCTGTCAGCTTTTTTGCCCCTTCCACATGCCACGTCTGCAAAGAAGTTGTTCCTCAGTTCTCCAAGCAATCCTGAGCGGCCTAGCAAGGGGACTGTGGCATTGACCTACCAATAAAAAACAGGGTGTTAGAAACAGAGCTAGGCACTCTAGGCAGACAAACATTTCTTAGAACATCAAGCCTTGAGTCCTAAATTGCCTGAAAGAGCACTGCAAACAGCCTACAAAGCGAGGCAGTGACACATTTTACTTGCTGCAGAAACCCACAGGTTGCATAGTATATTAAGACCATCAGCATTAGGCATGCCAGTGGAACAGAACACTATTAATGCCAACAAAACTGCACATGCAGACATATGACCCAGAACCAGCAGATCAGTCACTAGAAGAACACAGATTGGTCATAGAAGGGTTGATGGGCACCCAGAAAAATCATATGTGGATTCCGTCTCCCAGAGAAGAACAGAACAGCTAAAAGTTTAAGCACTTTAGTTGATGCTTCAAAATAACATTCACAACCTTCTAATATGTTCATATCAACATTAAACAGCTCTCCCTCTCTCTGTGCTGCAAAGAGTTCAATGGTCACAGCTCTTCTCTAGTTTGGTTTTTTTTTGTCCTTCAGTATATGTGACACCTGAAGAACAAGCATGCTGCTATACAGCTCCAGAAGCCATGCCCCTACCTCAGCACAGGGTAAGACAAGTTTTCAGTGCCTTTTGGTTCTAGCAGCCCATGGAGAGATTGAGATTTGAGAGCCAGGGGTGGAGGGCTATCCTTGAACCTCAGCAAAGTCAAAGAGTTCTCAATTCCCACAGCTCATTGGGGTAAAATCCACCCTGCTGTAAGATGTAAATGCCTGTTCACAGCTTGGCCTTGATGAACCTTCTCTCACCTTGGAGGTTTTGCTGTCATCCAGGTACCAGAACTTGATGTGTCGATTTCCAGCAGTGACAAAGTAACTGCAGTCCTCCGAGAATGACACAGCTGTCACTTTACTTGAGACTTTGTTGGCTGCCACGACAATGTTTTTCTGAAAACATAGTTGTTTAGATAGCTTAATTTCTTTGCTCAGAAGCAAACTCATTTCAGTTACAGGCACAGACTCAGTACAAGTGCTGCAAGCAGGCAAAAGATGAGGCCCAAACTATTCCCCATTCACCTCTGAATACAGCCTTCCCAGCTTTAGCTGGAAGTGCTGATTTGCAGATAGCACAATTCACATTGACATTCAATTCCACTTCCACATTGACTGGGATCAAGAACAAATCAGCAGGCACTAGTGCCTGCCAGAACTTGGTGTCTGAGCCTTGACACACTGGTTTCACAATTACTGGCAGCTCAGAGCAAACTCATTTCCCTTCCTAAACAGCAAAAGATCACGTAGGCCAGCACAAGGAGGAGCTCTCCCAGCCCTCCAGACAGCAACGAGAGCATGGCATTCAAGATGGGGAATAGGTATTTTCCAGAGAAAAGATACTGTTTCCTCCATAAATTCTCTCTTCTCTTTAAAAACATGAAGCTTTATCGGAAGACTCAAAACACAGAAAGACCATGCCTACATCGAAGGGACAAAGCAAAATCTGCTACATCTCAGATGTGCACCATCAAAAAGTTTGGGAATGGAGGAAGAATATGGCAGGGACAGAAAACAGGAACAGAGATTACCCAAGCACAACAATTAGATGGCAGGAGCTCCCTGTTCACAGCACCAGCTCTCAGTTTTCCACCCCCAGCCTTTTCCCAGGGATTGGTAGAAAGGAGAACAGAGGAAAAAAAAAAAGAAAAAAAAGTTTCTCCTCTGCCTGTGGTGGTTTTTCAACCATGCAGCACCTGGTTGACAACACTGCACCACTTCTGATTCTTACTCTGTTTCCTTTACCCCTCCTCTTAGGGGCTTGGTTGCTCCCAGTCTTCCCAGTGCAATGCCCCCAGCACACAAGCCACGTCACACTGAGGGCCCCAACAGTGTGCTGGCAGCACTGACAAAACCAACAACAGAAGAGTCTAGGCTGCTGCACCATCACCATGGAGGACTCTCTAACCCAGGCTGGGAGAAAAGCAAGAAGAATAACAATTAACATAACTTCTTTCAAGACAGTGTCCAGAGAAAAGCTGAGGACCCTTGCAGACCTCAACATTTGGACCACTGCTGTGGTCTTTATTCAGGGAAGCAAGGTGACCCTGAAGAAAACATGGCTTTTCTTTTCCATCACAGTCAAATGACTGAGCAAGTCTCCCAGCCAGGAAAAAAAGGGAAATCAAAGTAGCAGCACCGTGGACAGAAGAAGGGTTATGGTTAAAAGTGCAGAAAAGTGTTTCAAGAGATCTGTTTTCACATCTTATTGATCTCTTATTCTTCTTTGACTTTGGTTAGGTAAATCTTTCAAGTTTTGATATCCAGCCTGCAAAGCAGAGGCTAGCTGGACCTCCCTACAGACACAATCTGGAGCATGTGCTTGAAGTGCATGGTCTTTAGCACAGAGGAGTGAGACGGTCCTTACCTCACAAGCTCTCATGCACATAATTATAAATAGAATCACAGCGAATAGAAAAACCTGAATAAACAAGGGCAAACAAAGCTACTTGTGCTCAGTCCCACACATGCCATGCACTATAACTGTCTCCAAGTTCCACTTGGATTTGTATAACTAGAAAGAACCAAAAGGCTGAACACTTGATTTCCAACGCTGACGTACACACTTTGGTTTTATCAGTACACAGTTCAACTGTACAGCTATGGAAAAAAAAATAACAAGGTTGAACTTCAGCTCATGCAGGAGAAAACTAAAGTGAGATCTTAAATTACAGCACAAGAAATGTGGTGAAGAGAGCAACATATTAAATGAGCACAGACTTACAAGCTGCAAGAGAAGAGAAGGCTCCAGGGAGACCTTATAGCGGCCTTCCAGTACATAAAGGGGGCCTACAGGAGAGATGGGGAGGGACTCTTGGTCAGGGATTGGAGTGATAGGATAAGGGGTAACTGAAAGAGGGGAGATGTAGATTAGATATTAGGAAGAAATTTTTTACTGTGAGGTTGGTGAGGCACCAGAACAAGTTGCTCAGAAAAGCTGTGGATGTCCCATCCCTGCAGGTGTTCAAGGCCTTGAGCAACCTGCTCTAGTTGGAGGTTTCCTGCCCATGGCAGGGGGTCAGAACTAGATGATCCCATCTTGGTTTGTCACAAGGTTCCTTCCAATACAAACCATTCTATAATTCTATGATCACGTCAGACTTAACTGATGTACTGAAGTTTTTTTAAAATCTCATCTAATTTTAAAAGGGTTATACCGCCTGAGATAGCAGGAGCTGAATAAGTGCACAGAATTTACTAATACAGATGACTCAAAGCCTACTGACAATAAACGTTTCTTTTCTTACATAAAAACAGCACACACTTAAAAGCTTTCTAGAGGACAAGACACAGGCTTAGTTTCCACAGAGTGCTGCCCTAACCCAGTGGTAGACAGAGTGACCTCTGTCAGCTTTCACCCACTGTGAATTCTCTATGACCCCTTTTTCAGTCATCAAGGATGAAATCAGAGTATCACAAACCCTGACACAACAAAACCAAGACAACCCAAGAACATCCACTACCCCAGAAAAGAAATACCTGGCTGATTGGTGTTTCTTTCCTCAACCTCATAAATTAGTTTCTAATAAGCCTCTTAAAAAGCACAAAGCCTTGACAAAGTTTCAAAGTCCAGGTTTTTCCGACTGGAAAGCAAGATGTCACATGTCTCCAAGTACGGAAAACATCCCTTCTCTGAAGTGACTTAGACTTTCTCTAAAGGACCATAGCACTCTCTCATGTCCAAACCTGTGTCTATGAATGTCAAAAAAACAAATAACAGTATTAAAACAAAGCAGAAAGCAAGATGGAACCAAAACGGTTTATGGTCAGTCTGTCCACTTTTTATACTTTAGCAACACCCCATGGTCCACTACTGGAGAACTTACCTTCCATGACCAGACGTTGACAATCATGTCATGCTGGTACCCCACTGAAACAATGTACTTGGAGCTGGGGGAGAAGGCCACACAGGCCACACCATACTTGTGCTCCTGAAGCTCAGCCACCTGGGTTCGCTCAGCCACATCCCATACCCGGACTGCTGGCATGTGTCCACTCTGGAGGGGACAAGAACAGACACAGAACAGGAAACATAAGCACCAAGTTCACTTCTGAATGACTGAAGCATGCAGATATGTGGGGGCTTGAAAAAAGATACCTAGATGACACACTTACAATACAGTAAAAGATCCTCTGACTCTTCCAGCCAGGTTGAGACTAACAACCTAAGGGGTATCTGCATTTCAACAGGTGTCTGAAAAAATTAATACGATCTCCCCTGCTTTAACCCATTTCTTATACTACTCACAAAAAAACCAGCCAGAGACTGGAACAATACTTCTAATGCACATCTCTGATCTTTGCAATAGGAACCAGCTCACAAAAAGGACAACACTAGATCCAGGAACTAGATTCACCAAGGATTCAGTGAAACCAAAAGGCAGTTCCATCCTCTGGTCTTAACACAACGTGGATATTCGAGATCTCAGGCCAGCCCATGCCATACAAAACCACGACATGACTGCTGTGATAACTCTCACATACCATTTGAGAGAGGCCTCCAGGAGACTGGCAGCATCATTTCTGTCACAAAGGCAACACGCAGATGCATGCTACCTGATAGAGTATGAGCAGGGTAGTGTCAGACATTGAGGGAACAAAGCCTCTGGTTTTACACTTGATCTCCACAGAAACAGAAGATCATAGACATCAGAAATGCCAATTCAGCACCTCTGGCTAGAAAATTCTATTCTTTTCATTTTTTGTTATTAAACCGAGACAAAACAGGTGCATAAGATGAGCTGAAATGCTGGCCAAAAACATGTCTGAGGGGCAAATCCTACTCAAGAGCCTGTTCATGATTTCACGTTGAAGATTGTCAAAACAGTAGCTTTCAAGACATATCCATGGTAACATGGCAAATTGGCACCTTTTCTGATCAGCTTTAAGTCATTTGTGTGGGAGAAGCAAGTCTGATCACAAGGAAAAGCCAAAGCTTTGAAAACTCTAAATTGTGCAGATTTTAATTGTCTTGTTCAAAAGCTTCACCGAGTGACTGCTTGTGGCTTGGAAAAATGCCATGGTTAGATTTTGCTGCAGTTGGTACAGTTCTCCCTCCTGTAAGGCAGAGCTCAGGTCTCAAGGTGACTGGTAAAATTCTACAGTGACCTGAATCACCTGCCCTTCAAAGCAATTGCTGTACTTAAAGACATACATGCATATGTGTGTACATACATACACACACACATATTTCCTAGCACCTGAGCATGCACCCTAAAACCTTAACAAATTGTATTCATATTCCATAATTTTAAAAAAAATGCTCACCAAAAGCGAGCTCTGTGTGACTCTCATGGATAAGGAACTTATGCCTCCATGGGGAGAAGGGGGAGCAAACAAACAAAAAAAAGATGAAAAAATGAAAAAGAAATTAACTTTTCCTCTGTATTTGAAATATAGAAAAGACATTTAGTCCTTGGTTGACCTATATATTAACTTCCACGCTCTCCTTCCTGAAAAGCCAGTCATACAGAAAACTAAGGTGTCACTAGGCAGAATTAGCATTAGGCTGCCAGAAGTGAGCTTGACAAAGTGACCTCAGGAAGCATTTCCCTATGGAACCATCCACAGGACGGAGGTTGAACTAAGATGAGTCTGCTGATACCGGCAGGGGACACTGCTACACCAAGTAATAACTCAAATATCAGACATGTGGGAGGATACCAAAAAAAGAAGGGTTTTTACAACGAGGCATAAGGAGACATGTTTTGCAACAAGACAAAAAAATGTAACTGGAAAGACTTTTCTTTAAGAACAAAAATAAAATGAAAAAATGTCTAAGCTCATCAATGAAGTTTCAAACTAAAAAGTTTGGGCTGTCACTAAGAAAAAATAATCCACTTCATTTTTCACCTCTTTTCTTACCCCACATGAGAAGAAAAAAGCACCAAAGATTTAAAAACCAAACCAAACAAAAAAAAAACCCACAACCCAAAAAAAACCAAAACACAAAAATGAACGCACCAGAATCATCAGAACTGAACACTAAGGAGAAAAAAAAAAAAAAAAATGTATTTTATATCTATATATTATAATTTTCATATAAAGGTTTTTTATTACATTAAGCATTCTGGAGTAACGAGTTTAAAAAAAAAAANATTTCTCTTCTTTGCAGCTGAGGCTCAGAAGTGGACCTGTTTCACACAGGCTCTATGTATTACAGAGACTAGAAGTAAATTCCCATTAATCACACATATGAGCAAACTGAGCTCAACCATACGAGGGACAGTCAGCATTTCTGTGGATTTCTAACATCCAGGAATTCCAACCTCATGACACACAACCCGCATCTTGAACTTCTAATGCAGAACAGACACACAGTGGACTCATCCTTATTCTCCCCCTTGGGCATGTTTGGAAAGAGGAAGCAATTGTCGCCCACAGCCAAACATACAATGCCAAACCACAGGCACCAGCATCTTCTGTCGCTATTCCTAAGGCTCCATTCTACATGTACTTTTCACTTTTTCCACAACTGTTATGGCTTCAATTACTTCCTGAAATCCTAAAGGGACAACGCTAAACTCAGACCCAGATTAAGGACCGTCCAACTACTTTTCATTGATGCTACAGTACAGCCAAGCTGCATGTCCTTCCATTTGTTTTCACACTACCTTCAGCCCACAGATGCCACCTCAGAAGATCCATCCCCCAAAGCTGATGAGAAACAACCCACTGAAGAGCTGCCAGCAGGAGCAACCAGAGCTACCCATAACCCAAAAGGTCTTCCCAGAGATGCAGCATCAAAATGGGTTTGCCTGTGTCAAGGCAGCTCACTGGTTTGTTTCTTATAACATATCCTCTTCTGCCCTGCTCCAAAACAAAATTAACAAGGTGTGCCCTCTCTCCTTTCACTTACCTCTCCTGTAACCAAATATTTTCCATCTGGAGAGAAAGCAAGTGCTGTAATTGTTTTCCTAAAACAGAGAAAATGACACTGAGAAACATTTCCAACATGTGATTTCATTTCAATACATCATGACTGGGGAGTAGGTTGGGATGAACTGGAAAGAGGCTAAAATCACATGCAACAGCCTGACACAATTGCTTTACTGGTTTTGCTTTACTGGTGGCCTAACACTTGCCATGGGCATTCCCCGCTGCCCAAGTTTCAAGCAACAGGTCTAAGACACCAGAAAAGTTCGTAAAGTCAAGGTTCATCCTTATGCCTTTATGCCAGATGCAGAAACCACATCCTAGTTGTAGCTTCAATAACAAGGTCATAGTTTCGGCAGAAGGAAAAAAAAAATCAGATATCACAGAGTTCTAGTATGACCATGTCATGCCTGTTAGCAGCTCCTCAGGGGACCATGATGTTTATGAGGTGGTGCCTCATCAGCAATAGCACCTCACATTAGAAGGAGCTGGAGTCAAACCAGCAGGCAGCATCTCCCCAAGACAGCTCTCAGTGAGGGGATTTAGCCTGGAGCAAGAGCAGCTCCCACACTTCACTCAAGCCATGAAAATCTTCTCATTCACCTTCTGCAGAAAGCAAACCCAGCTTAAAAATTCACTCACCTGGAACTGTTTAGAATATGGTGTTGCTTATTTTTTCTAGGGTTGAACAGCACAACAACACACCTAGATAGAGGAAACAGAAGAACAAAAAGAGTTGACGTAACCATGTGTATAACGAAAACCAAAGAGCTATCCCTGCTTGCAGAGCAGCAGTAAAGTCAGCCCCAAAAAGCTGTTTCATCCCCGAACTTCACAGGCTGAGCTGGGGTTAACCAGAAATTACAAAGGAAAAGATGAGCCCAGAGGGGAACCACAAGTCTCTCCCATGCTGAGGAGTACTATGTGCGAGAACCATAAAAAATTACCTTTCTGGCATCTGGGAGCCCTCAGTTTCTGATTGTTCAAGCTGGACAGAAAGGTTAACTATGAAAGTTTGTGCAATGACCCTAGTGGATTACATCCCCTGCCATAAAAGTGACCCTACGTACTGGGCACCAAACCAGTACACCTAGAACTGAGTAAGATAGTCAGGAAGAAGGAATGAAGAGATCTTTCAGAAAAGCTCTTGGAGGGAAAAGAATTAGGGGAGGTAAAGGGGCTAAAATTCTGTGCCTGGCCATAACACTAGACAGAAGAGAAACTGTTGAATGGCTGGACAGCTAAGAGGTGAGACATACAATATCAAAAACTACCGATTCAAGGGATGTATCTCAAGGGGCCATGCAGAAATCTCTCAGCAAGATGAACTGCAAAAGCAAGCAGTAGTAAACTCCTAGTAAGCAATATAATCACCTCCACTGGGAGCAAAACAGTTGCTGATTGGGAGGGGAGGGAGAAAGAAGAGGCCACACTTCCCCACTAATCTTGCTCATAGCATGTTGCTTTGATGCCTCAGCCCACCACAACAAGCCTGGGACAGTCCCAGGTGCTGGAGCCTTCCCCACGCTCCACAAACACCCTACACACACAACAGCTTTTATCTCATAGCAGAAAGCAGTAGCCACCAGTAGCAGAAAACACACAGCCCTTACTATCTCCCCCCAGAAGAGTAACTGTTAAGTAAATAAAAGGAAGGGAAAACTGGCCTCAGGCAGAACAGTAATTGCTCTAATGACCTTGTGCCCATCTCTCACTTCACCTCTAGAAGAGAAGTTGTGTTTTTCACCTGTCCCTCTGCTAGCAGACATTGCCAGTGCTCAGAGTGTCCTGGTTCCTCCTCTGCTGGAGTGCCAGGGGAGCACTGCTCCACAGCCAGCAGCCCTCATTGTGCTGGGAACCTCACTCACACCACCATTGCACTGGAGCTTGCCCACAACACATGCCAGGTTACAGACGTCAGCCAGTGGAACAAACATGAGGACAGAGAAGCTGATGAGTTGGCCTGAAGCAGCCAAGCAGAAAGGCAAAAGCTGAGGCACCACAGAAACCCCTTGCAGCACCTCACCTACAGACCTCACCAATATATTAACATAGGCAGGGCACACTGAGGAGCTGGATGTAGCAGGACTAAGCACACCCTGGCACCATTCTGCCCAGGACAAGACTGCTAGCAGTGCTGTGAACACAGCTCAGAGCTGACAGGGTCCTGCAAAGTCTCTGGCACCTCCTCACCTAGTCTGGGCAGTTGACATCTCCCTTGATCTGACCAGTCTACCCAGCTAAATGTGGTGTAAATTTTTAAGTGGAAAAGAGAGCAGAAAGGAGGACTGACACACCAAGACCTTGAGCGCAGAGTCCTTGAGCACAGAGTCCTTGGCTAGAAGCTGTCATGCTCCATTAACATCACTAGCTCAAAGCAGACGCTGTCAAAGGGTACTGAAAGCTTTAACCTCAGAAGGACCAACTATTCACAAGATATGACCCCTCTCGTCAGACTATTCTTCTCCACCCAAGCTATTCCACCTCTTCTCCACCTATGGCAATAAAGGCACAACATTTTCTTAATAGTTAAGGCAAACAGCCATGGTTGCAGAAGCAAACTTGTGGAAGAACAAGGGAAAGCATAAATAAGCAGTTTGTTCAGAGTGGGATTGATCCTTCTGTGCTTTTTACCCTAGGAGACCAATCCGGAGAGTTTCAAATCAAAGCTCTACTACGTATTTCTGACGGATTAGTGTAAAGAAGCAGGTGGTTTGTGATCCATTAACAAGTCAGGAAGGTTAAGCCTCACAAATCACAAGATATGAAATAGGAAGTTAGCAGATGTGAAAAATCTATCTAATTCCAAGCCTCCAGATAATCAGAAAAAAGCAAAGACAAACTCCGTTATGTGGAGTTGGATAGGGTTAATGGACCAAAATCTTGCTGAGTTATGGCAGGGATGAATTGTGCTCAAAATAAGCTTCAAAAGGCCAGAAAGAATCACAGAAAGACTCAAAATCCTGGTAAAGACTTTCCTGTGCAGCTGCTACATTTGTTACTGTTTCACTGTGAGGAACTCTGCGGAAAAACAAGACTTCAGAGAAGCAAACACAGTCTAAAAACACAGGAAAGATGCAAAAACCAAACCAGATGAAAACAAATCACTTCCTAGAACAGTGTAGTGAACCACGACGGTCCAGGGCTTTGCCATTAATTAACTTAAATGACAGTGCCTTTGGCCACTTACAATCATGGATTTTAGCAAAATTGCACTCCAGAGTGGGCTGTGTGCCAGCAGGCTTCTTCCCCACTTCCCAGCCCTTGGCCAAGTCCAGTGAAGGTAAGAACCATCCAGCTCACACACCAAGGCAAATTGCCAAGCTAGTTACATAGCTGCATGGCTTTTCTAGAGCCAGAGGAGCCTTCACAAACACAGATATTTTAACTGACTTGAGACACCCCCATGCTCAATTCACCAACTTTGACCCATAATTAAAAAATCTCTATCTGGAAGGGGTTAGGGGGTGAGAGGGAAATAAATCACAGTATCCCCTTACCAGGCAGCAAGCCTTAAAATTACCTTTTCATGGTATAAATTAACTCATAGACTTGGCAAAATAAGATTGCACGTGGTTATGCTGAGTTGGAAGCTAACAACTAATGTAACTCGCTAATTGCTTATAACCTTCTATACTAGTAAAGTCATTTAGCCAGGATAAACTAGACTTCTAAACTTGTTTTCTTAATTAGCTGGTGCTATGCTGTCCCATGCCGACTTTCCACCATTGCTCTCCTGTCTGCATATATAAGGACAATAAAGACTCCAGCCAACTCCACACATTATACAGAATGATGGCAGGCCATGAACCACAAACCTCCCAGCAGGACAACAGATACTGTGCTGAGAGTCAGGAGCACCTGACTCTGTAAACTGGCTCCCTCTAAAAATGCTTGGGAATGCTTGAGTTCACTATCTCAGAGAGCACGTCTCCTCAACAAAGAGAAATTAACCACTTCTAGCACTTTAATCTCTTCTGAGTGTTCAGGGCAGCCTCAATGGCCTGCTCAGACTCTCACAGCTCAGGTCAGCGTGGCCCCAGAGCAGTAAATTGTGTTTCAGCAGAACCTGCAGTGGTTCCCCATGCAAGGTGGCTCAGAGCTCATTAGTACTCTGGGCACACTCTGTTTTAGCAGAGGAAATTGGTGTAGCAAAATAAAGGGAATGGAGACAATGAATGGTCAGATTGCTGACCCACCTGCTGTCTCCAAGTCAAGTAAGGCTACCAAGCCCTCAGGGGACCCAAAGTATCTACTCCTTTCTGTTTATGCCGGCTTTAATCTTGCAGCAGTTAAAATAATAAAAATAATTGCCACGGAAAATTAATTGCATACAGGAGCGTACACCCATCTATTCATCCTCCACCTTCATCTGCTCCTTGATGAGGCTGTATTCAGCATTTTACAGCCAGAGGGGTGGAAAGGACGCAAGGGAAAGGAGCACTTATGTTTTTGTTCCTAGCTTCCAGTTGCAGATGTAGATCAAACAAAGTATTTCAAACCTGCACTTCTCTAATAATCACATCATCTCTTCTACCCACTCCACCCCTTTCCCAAACTGAAGCTTTCAAAACAAATTCAAGTTCTCAAGACACTTTTGTCTGAGAAGACCTTTTTAAATGCCACTGCCAACATGCAAATAAGACTAGCTCCAAAAGCACCTCACATGGGACCCATAGAAAGAAACACTGACCCTGGCACACACTGGCTGTTTAGAAGGTAAATATTGTTAATACCCTTATCTAAGCACAAACCCTACATCCTCTGCAGCTGCAGGCAGCCCTTGGTGACCACAGCACCTCTTTAATCCACAAGTACATTCTGATTTCCAAGACATTTATAGAAACTATTCACTGCTGCATGGATTACTGCTATACAAACCATCTATCAGCCAGCTGAGATCAAGTGTCCTGTTTGTTTGCATGCTGGTTCCTGCTGAGGCCCTTAGCAATGGCACACATATTTAAAGGTATTATTTCTAGGTCTATGATGCCACCCAACAACCTTTAAGTACACCTCCCTGATGCAAGCAGCTTTTAAAAACAACCTGGCTGTGGAATCTCTCCCAGTTCTTCTTGTGGGACATTCAGGTAACCTCGAACACAAGGAAAGGAAACAAAATCATCTCTCACAGCACCATCAAAGATTTTTGCAGGCAACTTGAGCTTTCTCTATCAGGGAGATCATTTGGGTCAGCCAACATGAAAATGGTGAAAAGTTCCTTGCAGAGCTTTCCAAACCTCCACAAAGGCACAGTCCTATCTTATGCATGCAATATACACACAGATAAAAAGCTGGTGTTGTTTCAGGGGTGGGGGGAATGCTTCCATGGAACAGTTTCCATCTGCTCCAACAAGGGGAAAAAAAACCAAAATATAAAAAAGAAGCAATTTCCCTAAGCTAAATATAGGAGCAGGAATGGAGAGGAATTGGATGTCACTATCACATTTACATGAAGTATCTGACTCACAAAGTCACCAGCAGCAAGTCACTCCATGCAGCTCCCCCCACCTTTACTTCTGCCTTTTCTCCTACTGACTTCATTCCTGCTGTTCCCAAAATTCTAGTTCCTGGGCATTTTACTGTTCTCTTTGTATTCCTCTTTCCTTGTACGCCACTCTAGTCTCAGCTGCCTTCCCCCAGCCACCTCCTCCTTCCTCACCCATCTTCAGCATGCTAATAAAAACCAGATTTCTACAGAAGTCAGTTTTCCTCTTTCCTTCCTCTGCATGCCACACACTCCTCTAGGGCGCCTGGGAAAATTAAAAGCCTGTGATAGCTTTCCTTTCCAAGTTATCCATCAACTCAGTGTTGCCCTATTTTGTGGGACACGTGACTGAAGGCAGAGTTCATGGGTCAAGTCCTCCTCTCCTAAATGCATGCAGCCTATGCTATAAAGAGGATGCTGTATGGAGGAAAGAAAATTCCATTAAGATGTCAAAACAAGCATTGGCTTTCTTTCCCACAATATATTCCTTTCATGCTGCTGGAAGAATAAGTGAAAGGAGCAAACAGTCCCATCCCTTCAAAATCAGTCCATTTCTCACTTTCTGCCCATACTTCGCTCTCTTCCCCCCACCCAAACTTATTTAAATGAGAGTGCAATAGCTTCCTACGCACTAAATGCATGAAAAAGAAAAAAAAAGACATTGATAAGAACAAAATCTTTTTTACACTGCACTGGTTGCCAAGGGAAGCTTGATCAGAGTGAAGCAGTGTCTACAAAAGCTGGTGTTAATTTTCTATGTGGCAATTCTTCCTGCCAAAAAGGCTTCTTTAATTCACAGCCAGTACCGGGAGTGGGTTAACAATGAGGCAAGAGGATGTGCACACTGACTATGTAACTGAATAGGTATTTTCATGCAAGTTATATTAATGAAATGCATGCTGAGAAGAAAGATGTATCTGTTGAGAGGTTAGGATTTGGGTGTCGCTGCCTGAGCAGAAAAGCCTTTGGAGCTCCCTGTACCAATCCATGATCAAGAAGATTGGAAAGATGGGAGCCTAAGAGATGTAGTTAAATTCACACTTCAGAAACCAATACAGACTAAATAAGAGCCATAAATATTGAACAAGAAACCTACTGTGAAAAAGAAAGTGAGCAATAAATGTAGAGTGTTGCTAGATTAATAGTGTAGGAATTTCTGATTGCCAACCAGGACATGTTTGTTCTGTTTAAAAGGCTGTGTTGCACCCCAAATCTGCAGGAGTAGGATCTCAAAAGCACCATAGAACAGGCTCTGCTCCAAAAACCGTAAGAAGAACCAGGCCAAACTAAGGTCCAATATCTTGTCTCCAAAAGCCCAGGCCTAGAGAGGAACAGGACAGATTTTAAGATGCTGGTTCAGATTCCCAGCCTCCAGAAATTTGACATTCATGGATATCTTATGCCAGGCAGGTACCCACACACAAGAAGTGGGAGAGCAGCACAGTAAATTGGGCAGAACCGACAGAAGGATTTGCAGGGATTGTGCTCAAAGGGACAAGGCAGTCTCTTCTCCCACCACCATTTCAGCCTGCTGAATTCACATCACCCATTGCACTGACTGATAGTGCAAATGTGTCCAGTATGAGGGAACACAAGATGAAGGACCCTAACAGCCTCTCTCCATCTCTGCCCACTATCATTTGCTTTACACAGCCACAGGATAGTGCTTTGATTACTGTTCTCAGCTGGAGTAGGGTAACACCAGTGATTGCTCACTTCTCATTCAGCCTGCAATAGACTGAGATAGAAGAGCAAGACATGCAGGAGAAGAAATACTACATACTCAAATATGGGAGCCTCAAAATGTCCACACCTCTACAAAAATTCGTCAGTGCCTATGTGATCTAGTGACATTCAGAAAAACAGGCAACTTGCTCTCCCCACCTCTTGGCAAGGATGCTGTCATCCTCACGATCTGCTGCTGCTAGAGTGGTTTGTGCCTTGTCTACCCCTCGAGGCTCTGCTACATTTGAGGGGACAGGGCTGAGAGCCCAAGAATTCCTTCTCAGCTCCTGCCCTGCACAGGCCCAACAAACTCCTGCCATGCATGGCAAACAGACTCTACCAGCAGCTCTCAACATCCCCTCTGCACCTGCCAGACTGGATCTTTGAAGCAACCAGCCACATCTCTGACTTCAAACTGCAGATGGCAAAGAACAGATGCACAGATCTGAAAAGACACCCCCAAACACTTAAAAAAAAAAAAAAAGAAAAAAGAAAAAAGTCAAGACATGAATAGATTAAAAGACACAATAAGGAACAGAGATTGTGACTCTACACTGACCAATCCAGGCCTCTCTTCTTACAAATAGACATACAAATAGACACTACTGAAGTTTCTGATTTACCAGGGACACAGAGGAGAAACTCTGCAGAAGACCTGCTGCCCACCTCCTGCCAGAGCAAAGAAGCTGCCTGCCCACAAGGACTGGCTGCAGTGATTTCTAGCAGGTCCAGATAATCTTACTGATATGTATCCTTGCCCACCTGGAGCTACCACATGTGCAAAACTCCATCTTAGCATGAAAAGCTCCAACATGAGTTATTTGAAGGTCTCTTTTTAATGGGGCAGAGCAGAAGAGGAGGAGAAGATGTTTTAAAAGTGGAGACTCGACTGACACTGGGCAAACATAAGGCAGAGTGATGATTCAGGAAAACAACCTCAGACTCCATGCTTCACATGAAATAGATGCAGGGACAAAAGACATCCTGAGTCCTGTCTCCTGCCGGGTAAATTGCACGCCATCCCACAGCAGCCATGCTGGAGCCAGAGACACGGCGGTGGTGCCCTCAGGAGAGTGACAGCTTTTCACAGAGCTGCACAATAAGGAGGCACCTTTTCTGGGAGGCAAAGAGCTAAGCCAGACCAAGATTGTGAAAGACCTGGGAAGAAGAGCATGTGGGGAAAAGAGAGGGGAGTAAAGGGCTCAGAGGAAAACCACAGAATTTAATCCATCTTACCAACTGGGAATCATTACAATTGCAAGGAAGATGAAAACAATTCCAGTTAGTTGTTATGGCTCATGGCTGCCTAGTCACCAGTGATTCAGCAGGAACTTCACCTTCAAAACGTCCTGATTGCCTTTGACACTCCAAAGCCAGGAAAGAAAAAAGTTCTCATGGATGAGAAACTCGGAATAAAACAGTGCCCCAGCAGAACTAGGGACAGGCCGCCTCCTGCCCTGAAGAATACCCCATCTCTCCTCCAGCAAAGTAGGTGGAACAACAAAGCCACGCAAAGTGGCAGCTGCACATATGTGTGCTGAATTGCCTGTCAGCTTGCACATCTGACATGCTTCAAAGGACACTAGGCACTGATGACAAATGCACGTGCACACACGTGTACATGTAGGTATCTATACAGACACATACATATATGGCTCATGGACGACTAACACATGCACATATATAGAGTCCACTTTTCTCCCACCTTCTCTCCAGAATCACTTGGTTCCCTAGGGACAGGGAAGCAATGCCAGTAATACACCTACATGAAGCCTTAAATCAACTGGGCTGGGAGTGGGAGTTGCGTAACTGCATTTTATTTCAGCACTCTTGGCAAGCACCCACTGAACACTAATGAGAAGCAGCCCCAGGTGCTAGAGCAATGGGCAACTGATGATAGGAAGGCTGGAAGAATAAAAGGATCACTGAGACAGTTCATGACAAGAAAATGTGCTGATCATTCAAGACAGGAGAGACTGGAAAGCAGTAGAAAATTGAGAGCCTTGAGGAGAACCTGGCTGGTCCCAGGTGCAACCAAGAGGGATGAAACAAACAGCCAAAATATGGCTGAAAACCTGAAGAGGTTTGTGTCAGGGCAGGGAATGCAATGTTTTTTCCAGGATTGATGAACCAAAGCATGCTATGTTGATTCTTGAGAAATGTCTCCATATGCTGAGGTCTCCTCCCAAAGTTACAGCAGTCACATGCATATCAACAAGTAGAAGAGAACAACTCTCTGTTCTGACACACCAGCCAAGACACCTGCTTCAGGGATCTCTTGCTCCCCAGTTGTGCTCCACCCCTCCACTTGTTCTCAAGAGCCATTCCCTCTTCCATTGGCAAATCTGGGGCTGTCAATCAGATGCTATTCTCAGCAACAGGCCATAAGATTCGTATTGAGTCTAAAAGGCCTCGGGCTTCCTGGGCTTGCTTGCTCTGAACTTTTCTTGACCTGCCTGTAGCTGTGTTTTACTTGGTTGAGCTGTAACAGCAATTTCTCTAACTGACCAGGTGTCTACGGCTGACTTGTTTTACTTCTGTTTAGCTTTGTGTGATACAACCATAGTTTTATATAAATAACAGTAACAAGCAGTTGTTTTATATAGACTGAAGTATTTACAACTAACACAGCAATGTAGTGGAGAGAAATGCCAGCAGGGTATGATAGCAGAGACCTTGAGAAGTGGAGATGTGGGATGCAGTGCAGGGGAGTACAGGCATGGGCCGATAAGAGATGAGGCATATGCTTGGCAGTGGAGACCCCATGGCTGTGAACAACTCACCCATGGCCCATTAAAGAAACACAGACCTGGAGCTGAACCAAAAAGGTTTTAGGGGTAACAGAGAAAACAAGGAAGCAGTCACCAACATGCATTAAGGACACCATACATAGCAAAATCAGAAGCATCATGGGGCAGCAGACCAACTAAGAGAAAGATGTGAAAGTGTGCTAGCAAACATATGAAAAATGATCCAGTGGACCCTGAAGTGAGGAAGAATCCATCAATATCTACATCATACTCCTCCCAGTAAAGGGCTACAAAGGCTGAAAACCAGGGTGTTGTCCTCCAACAGCTGACTTTAAGATCCAGAGGAGAAACACAAGGGTGAGCATATCACCAGGAAAAACAAATAGAAACAAAGAAATGTGTTACAGTTTTAGTTGCATTAGCGCAATTATTGAGACTTTTTCTATATAGAAGTATTCTTACCTATTATTCTTTCTTTTTCTGCAGCAAGTCATAGAGTAAAATGATTCTTGAATTAGAGTGTTAATAATTCAGGTATACTAACAATAAATTCTTGTCTTTTTTTATTTATATATACAGACTGTATGTGTGTTTAAGGGGTGCTTCCTCTTTGCCTACAAACAGCACTGAGAGTACTGGAGCCCAAGGGAAGTACCACAGAGAAAAGACCTGTGCAGATCTAAGAGAAGAAAAAACAATGAAAGACAAGAAAGAAAGAAAGAAAAAAAAAAAGGGGGGGGGGAAGATTTAAAACCCCCAGGAAAAAACAAGTTCAGAGGGAAAGGCAAGAAAGATAGAGGGAAAAAGAACAAAAGTTTACAGTAAGATCCCGCAGAATAAATGAAATTTTCCATCAAGTGCTGTGCTCTCCATTCAGCTCTCCACTCCAACAGTATAAAGACAGAAGATGAGAACTCTCTCTGAAGGCATCATCCTGGGAGCAAGCAGCTCCTGCAGAGGTGCACAGGTCCATCTGGGCTTACGTGGGAACATTTGGCTCTACACTTCAGGTCTGCACAAACTTCTCTGCAAGAGCAGTTCCTGCCACACCACAAAGCCTCAAAAGCCAAGTAAGTAGTGTCCTTTAAAATCAAGGCAGAAAGGAGAAGCATATCCCGCTTGCAAGCAATTGGTCAACACCCGAGTCTCCAGCAGCAAGTGCAGCCAGAATATTCCCTTCTTGTGCCCAAGCAGTTTGAGAGCAGGGAGAAAGACATATACATCAAACTAATCATCTAAGGCAGACAAACGTGACAGTTCATGGCAGGTGCCTCAGGGCTTTAATTCTTTTAGGGTGAGCAAGCAGTGCAGTCGATACTAGAGTGGCATCAATCAAAGGAGCAATGTAAAAAGTAATACAATTTGACTCTCTCCCCCTTCTCATCTAATTAACCTCAGAAAGAATCAGCCTGTGTCCCAGCCCCCTCCCCACCACCATCTCCCCAGGCAGACTGGCTGCACGGAGGGTAAGGCACTGGGCTGGAGTTGATCTCTCTTGCCTTCCAGGGCAGACGGCAAAGGCCCCCAATGCAGCAGGGAAACTGGAGCAGCTTTTCCCCTTGAACGCTCTGGTAAGCATAATCCCTGCCATAGCTCTCTAAGAGTGTCAGAGACAAAAAAAAAAAAAGCCCAAAAAAAACCCAAAAAAACCCCAAACCCACTTCTTTGAAAACATGGAGTTAAAGAATCACCCACTCCCAATGGTCTGTTATTTCAGTCATTTTCAGCTCCCCCAAGCGTGGCAAAGCTCACAGTTGCCTTGGGCAGCAGGCTGCCAGGGCCAGTAAAAAGGCAACAAAGCCTCCTGCCAGCCCTGCCTATTCAGATCCCTAGGCGGTCAAGCTGGCAGAGGCTGAAAAAAGGGGCAGGGAGGAGCCTGCTTCTGCCCCCAGCTGCCGTCAGTGCCACAAGCCATGGAAAGCCTGCCATGGCTCACAGGCCCAAACCTCTCGTCAGCTCCCTGCCTCAGCTCTGCCGATTCCCAGAGCAGAAACAGCTCAGCCATTGCCAGATTGGCAACACTGAATTCTGCCTATGTAAGTTGTCG
>VZRU01012933.1:278745-321267 GCA_013398155.1 Pedionomus torquatus
TTGAGCCTTGTGACAGCTCTAGCTTTAATGGAAGATGAAAAATTACCTCTGCTTTTCCCATATCTCAGCATAATATAGAGCATTTAAAATGCACGAAATTTTTTCTTCAGAGAAGCTAATGAGCATCAGTTGCCAGGAGATCTGAAAAGACAGCTTTCCTGGAAGGAGAAGCAATCATGTTAAAAAACAGTTTTGCTTTTTCGTGTATCTACGTCTCTTGTCACAGAGAAAACGTGGGCAGGTTACAGTCCAAGACTAAGAAGCATTAGGTCAGCATTGCAGAAGCAAAGCAACTGACACCAAAAGCAAGGAAGCGGCTGGTATCAGCTCTGTCAGCCCTTGACTGCCAGCAGAAAGAACCAGGTCCAGCTGCGCAACGGGCCAGGACACGTGTATGCACGTTGGAGGGCACGGCTCCCAGCACAGGGCACGGCTCCCAGCACCAGCCCAGAAGGGAGGACCAAGTCCTTCATCTGGTTCCTAAGCAATACTCCGGGTGCTTCTGGGCACGCTTAAAATAAACAACATACACCACTCCCTGGCACTTCTTAGCTACCCTAACACGATGCTCTTTCACCTTTACCTTGTTGTCTGTCTGACACCAACTGAAATCTGAGACCACCAGATTTTTCAGGAAGAGGAAAAGAACCTATTCCCTATTGTTCACACCTGGTGATGGATATATCCTTTGGACTGTATGTACTTCTTTTAAGTTAAACTCTACAATTTGTGTCAAGGTTGCCAGGAGACATAGCCTCTGTTTTGAGATTCTTAGAAAGGGTGGAGCTCAGCTGAGGCGGCTGGTATCTCATTTTCATCCCAGACTTTGCTGTTCAGTCCCCATTCCCCCCCCTTGCTCTTATGCAAGCTCAGGACTTGGCTCAGGAGCAAGCGGTATTGCTGCACCAAGGCACTGGTTGTGAGGAGGTGTAACTGCTGGAAAGGCACAGAGCAGGCAGAGGAGAGAGAGCAAGTCGCTACCTGCAGGGACACAGACTTTTGGACACTACTGCTCTATGCCATTCCCCCTCCTTTCTCGGGCAATGGGCAAACCCCAGAGGACTGCAGAGCTTCAAGCTGAGAAAAGGCCTACATGTTTCAAAATAGCCAAGGAAGCAGGAGTTTTGCAACAACTTCTCTTCCCTATTCCACCAGCACACAGCTTTCCAAAGCTGTCAAAGCTTCCCATTTGCAGAGCTCTACCAGAGTGTTTAGCTCTGTTATTAAATAAAGCAGACATGCTTGTTCTCTCCCTTCAACTTCTTTGCACATAAACCACAAGTGACCCTCACCACAGGATTGCCTTTTTTTTTTTTTTAATAGCAACTTCCCCTCAGTTCACATGCTGGTTAATGAGATCAAAGCACAAAGTAACAAATTTAACTATCTACATAGGATTATTTCTAGCTTGCCTCCCAATTTAAAAATCAAATTGGTAGGAATGGCGCAGTGAAAGATTGAGAACAGCTAGTATTTCTCTTAATAAGGCAGGTGAAAGTCAGATATGACCAATATAATCATTAAAACAGCAACTGTTATCGCTACTCTGACAGACACGATAACACTCTCCCACTGAGGGAACTAGAATATTTGTCCTGGAACTAGGATGGAAGCAGTAATAAGCATGTACTATATAGTTCTCCTTAATATGCTTTGTCTGGCAACCCAAACAGCAGCAAACTCACAGGACTCCTCCACAAAACCCTACCTTCCCCTCATGGCAGCTACAGGAATCTAGCTCAGGAAAGCTTTAAGGGCCATTAAGTGTTCTTTCTTTGTCACAAGAATTTTCATTGCAAATTTGCAAAGATAAAAGCTTTTCCATTTCCCTATTTGCACTTTCTTTACCACTAACATTTCTGGCAACAGCAAGAATTCACACTTTTACATAAACCTTCTCGGAAGTTCAACTAATACTTCTGGCTCCCCAACACACACTGCACAAGCAGTGACTGGTCCTGCCATACCAGCTGTGGGATGCAGTGTGGGACTGAAGTGGCCTAACTAGACTTGCCCTACCCATGCTTTGTTCACAGCATCACACATGGAGATAAACCCTCTCTCCAGGATTTCCACCACTGGAGGTGAGAACACATTCACGCTGCCTGCATGCACGCTGCAGGCAAGGAGCCTTCCTTGGCCCGGAATAAGTGTCCTGCAATTCATTCTTATACTAAAAACCATCCCCAGCTTCATTGTCAATTAAGCACAGAAGTTGCTGACAGTTAACACAACTGTGTACTGTGCTACTGAAGGGTCAGCGCTCAAAGGTATACAATATGAGAAAGGGGTAGAAGAAGAAAAGCTTTGAAGTAATCAGAGATTGCATGTAAAAATACTCTGATGTTCAAAAAAAACCCAAACCAATATCAAAAAAAAGCAAACATACCACTAAAGAGACGTCTATGCAACCTCCATCCAATTTCCTTCTACAAAACCATTCTGAGAGCATTTTTTCCACGACCACCCCATTCTGTTCTCCTCTTGTCAAGAACTGGGCTTGTTCAGTGCTTAAACAGGTACAAAGAAGGACACAGCAGCAGTGGAGTCAGCAGCATCCGGTGTTCTTTACCTTAATCACATCCTTAACTTTCTGTGCATATACCTACCACAACATCACTTGAGCTCATGTCTCATGTGTGGAACCAGCTGTGCAACATTTAGCAGGAGCAACACACTGCAGAGGCTCCAAAGAAACAGTGCGACATATCTTTGTGGAATCTAGTGCCCCGAGGGCTGGATACTATATGACACTGGGAGAAGAGCATCCAAACTAGCCAGCTAGCCAGGGTAAGGATTGTTGTACAAGACAATACTTTTTACATCTTTTTGTTGTTTTTGATGTAAGTCATCTGTTCAATACCCAGCTCCTGTTACCTACAGCTCTATAAGAGAGAAATAGAATATTGCTACTCTTATTTTTAGAGAAAAGTGCAAGATGGGAGAAGCAAAGTGATTTTCTTTACCATCCAGTCCCATGGCAGACTAAAAATAGAGAACAGAAGTCTCAGTTCTCCACACCCTACAATACATTGCCTCAGCGTATTGAGATTGACAATGCAATCTTCCTGTCCTTCAAATATGCTCTCACTATAATCCCAAAGACAGAACAACATACTTCTGGTAAGGCTCCACCTGGAGTACTGTGTCCAGCTCTGGAGCCCTCAGCACAGGAAAGACATGGACCTGTTGAAGTGGGTCCAGCGGAGGGCAATGAAGATGATCAGAGAGTTGAAGCACCTCTCCTGTGAGGACAGGCTGAGAGTTGGGGCTGTTCAGCCTGGAGAAGAGAAGGCTCTGGAAAGACCTTGACCTTATAGCAACCTTCCAATACCTAAAGGGGGCCTACAGGAGAGATAGGGACAAACTTTTTAGCAAGGCCTGTAGCAACTAGACAAGGCATAATGGTTATTAACTAAAAGAGGGAAGATTTAGACTAGATATAAGGAAGAAAATTCTTACAGTGAGGGTGGTGAGACACTAGAACAGGTTGTCCAGGGAAGTGGTAGATGCCTTGTCCCTAGAAACATTCAAGGTCAGGTTGGACAGGGCTCTGAGCAACCTGATCTAGTTGAAGATATCCCTATTCATTGCAGGGGAGTTATCTAAATGACTTTAAAGCTCCACTCCAACTCAATTTATTCTATGATTTTGCTGCCCCAGCCCTGCAATTTTGAAGGTGGAGAGTGGAAGGAGGAATGGATTTACCAGCTTATCTTTGAGCTGCACCCAGTTTTCTACTCAATTCCAAGGCAGGGTTGCCCACGTCCCAAGGAGATGTTCTCAGACCATTTGTTCTGGGGAAAGGCTCCTGCTCATATACTCCCTGTCTCCACAGAACTCCTGGTGAACACACTTGCAAAACATTCCCAAAAATGTTTCATTGCAATTGGACTATTCCCTTGAAAAATTCTCAATTCAATCTGTGAAATGTGGAAAAATATCTGGCAATCTAAACAGGTCAAGGCTTCCCCTTGTGGCTTTTAGGGGTTTGTTTGGTTTTTTTTGGGGGGGAATAGTTGTTAATTTTTTAAACCAGCAACAGACTCTCAACTTCAATTCATCCCTGAAGCAGTACTGCCTGTCAACAGGGTGGAAGCCACTGAAGGGGGTGCAAGAGCAAACAAAGATTGCTGCTCCTCGCTGGGGGGTTCTATAGTGCCAAAGGGATGCAGCAGGATACTCCTACACTGAGCACAGCTGCAGCATCCAGCCCTTTCCCAGTGCCTGACAGGAGGAAGCACAGAAGCATGGATGAGCACAGGCTCACTCCAGATAGGATGGGGTGCACAAAGGAAGTGCTTTACAAGAAAGGGTTCGTATCACATAGCTGCTGTGGAAAGACAGGGTATAAATGGGTATATTGATACCTGGCAGCTTGAGGAGAGCTGCCATATCAGACCTATTGCTGCTGCCAGATCCTCAAATCATAACTGTGGGACAAAGCACCACATTTCATCTCTGTTTGTCCAGAGGCTGTAGCAGCTTGCTACAGGATAGTGACCCACCCTCTTCTACCTTGAAGGCTGAATTAGTGTATGGCACTCTGGAGAAGTATCTAGAAACTCCATGTACATCCAAACAGAAGCTCTATGTACAGCAAAACAGCAGCTTGTCTCAGAGGGAGCTGGCAACGCCAAACTCTAGTTAGGGCATCAGCACTGCCCCAACTAGTTTTTCAATACCAAGTGCGACACAAGGTACAAAGTCACACAGGGACTGAAGCCAAGCATCCCACAAGATTCCCACCATCAACCACAAGCTTCAACCTACTCCACTGCTGGCAAAGATGGATATAACCACCTCCTCAGCCAGCAGCTGAGCTCTCAGAGTCAAGGACTGTGGTCCCAACACCTTCCTTCCAGCAGTCTGATGGCATCCCGATGCCGCAGTCTTCAGTGCACATAGCACAGACAGCAGTACTTCCAGAAAAGACTTGACAGTCTCCCTCTGGTTTAGTAAGAAGCTTTTCTGCCCAGCTATTTTGAGGTTTTGTCCTATTTTTCTCCCTTTTTCTGCAGGGCAGACAGTTTGCTGCAGAGCCAGAACTTCACTGCTATCTCACCATTTAAGATTCTACCAAATGTTAGGCGTTCAGTTGTTTGTCACAGGTAAAGATTTTAAGTTAATCATATGTGACATCAAAAGCCTCCCCCACACATACACAGGGGCTGGCTGATACAAACTGCCTGGAAGTCAATTTGACAGGTTTGACTCCATCCTGCTAAGGACTTAAACCAGGGCAGATGCCCACAGCTCTAGGTGACCACTAATACTGCTTTGTTTGCTTCTTCATCTCTTCTAACAAAACCAAGTGAGATTCCAGCTTAACTGGATCAGTACACAACTGTTCACAAAACAACTCTACTCTTCAGGTGCAGTTTGTAATTAAAAACCCCAGAACTTATTGTAATAAAAAAAAGACACGGATTCAATGTGAAAGAGTCTCCAGCACCTACATAAAGGGAGACCAAGCAAAAAACAGTGAAGAAATTCTTGCCTAGTTGTATGGCATGTGGAAACAGCTCAGACAAGTAAGACTGCATCTATTCCATTAGGCAGAGTCTTTTTTGTCTGAAGTGTAATGATGGGGATTCAGGACTGGACCCAGGTGCTACCTAGATGGGAAAAGGTGATTTGCTCCAAGCCTGCCTGAGCGTTACCTATGAATTTCACAGATCAACATCAGGAGATCAGGGAAGAAGTCATAGCCCCCTTAAATTCACCTCTGCAAATTAAAATGTCAAAGTTATGATTCCTTGGCCTTAAGAATAAAGCACTGTTGCAAAGGGGATCTCCATTCTCTTGTTTCAAGAGCGAAGAGTTTGCACACGTGTCAGAAACTAAGACTGCATTAGCCTCCCTCAGCCTGCCCTCCCTGTCTAAACTACATTAATAAATGCAAGTAGTGAAAGCAAGTATTTTATACTTCACATCTTCATGCCTTGGTACATATATGCGCCTTCTCTGCTATGGGTATTTAAAACAGGGAGGTTTAAGTGTTAAACAACTTACCCCTGCTTCTTTCTGAGAGATCTGCTGTTGCTGGAGAAGAAAAGGAAGGTTTGGCTACTTTTCATCATCTTTCAGAACCACGAAATCTAGTGGTGGCATTAACAACAGTCCAGACTCCTGGGAGATGGGGAGGGAAGAGAGGTCTAACTCTTGAAAGGTAACTGTCCCGTTTTAAAGACGTCAAAGCAAGCTGCCTCTGGTGTGGCCAAAGATGCTGAAATTTACTTTGAGTCATAGGTGAAAAGTTTTCTTTATCCTAGGGTAGGTTTCTACAGTCTTTACAATACCACAGAATTCTCTTTTAGAAAAGAACACAGAAATAAGGTCCAGAAACTCTTCTTCAGAAGACTGGGTAAAGTAAACTCAAAGGAGCAAGCACCAGGAGAACTGGATTTACCTGCCAGCAGTTCAAACATTTTGATGTCCCTGTACCCAGTCAAGCTGCATTTGAGATACAGCCCAACGGCACTAGCATTTATCCTAGAGAAAAATTAGTGAAGAATTGTACCTGCACAGAGCACTAAAGCTCTGCACAAACTGCACGTGTATCAAAAGTTACACTGGGTCTATAAAGCAGTGGATTCTTTCTGTTTACCTACAGCTTTCTATAGGCAACTACCACTGTGGTGTCCAAGTGAAGTGATCAATTAGTTAAGAAAAATATGCTCTGAAGTAAGGCAGGAACACCTGCCATCTTAATAATTGGGATTTCATTGTCCATGTAACCATCAATTCTAATCTTGCCACAATGGTCTTAAACCTCAAAAAGATCCCAGTTCAAAACAGTATTTCACCTTGCTCACTGACAGTCATCTACTAGATCTGCCTCTCACAATTCATTCATTTCATGATCAAAACCTTCCACTTTAAAGAGGAACAAAAGAGAATACATGGTAAAGTTATACAACGTTGATCCTAAATGTTATTCTTCTATTGTAGGTTATATGCAGCTTAAGGCAAAGGGAAATTGTTCTAAACTGATAATGTATTATGTTGTGCAGTAATCTATCTATATAATGATGGAAAATTATGATTAAAACTTTCCAAGAGATTCCACATGTGGATGGGCTGGAAACCACTTAGCTTTACAGCCTATCTACCAGAACCAGAAAGAGGTATTTGGGAGCAAACCAACAACAACTTCTGGAAAAGAAAAATCCTCACTCTTGCAGCTTCCAGTGGTATTTACCACTCAGTTATGTGAGACAGTTCCACACGTGCCTAGCAGACTCCTGGCTGGATTAAAAACAATTCACTCGTTTCCCTGCTCTGCTCCTGGCCTTCCTTCCCTCACTGTGACACAGACTGTGGTCACTGCCCTGCTTGTGCAATACTGGACACTTACCCTCCTGGGTCAGTGGACAGGGACCCAGGAGGGGTATGACTCAGAAGGGCCAACAGAGTAAGAAGTTTCTACACAGCACTGCAAACCAGCCAAGGATGAGAGGTGGAATGAGGAGAGACAGGGTGGAACAAGGAGACTGTGACTCAAATCTGCTACAGCACAGGTTGGCAGACAAGATGCTGCTGCGCTGACATCTAACGTGTGGCACAGGAGCAGTAAAATAAAATTTGACATAGACAGCTGTGCAGTTTTCTGATCTTGAACATGACACCACTATTCACTTCCAAATATTAGTTGTCCTATCTCAAAAAAAAACTCAAGGTGATAAATCCAAAGCAAGAACAAGCCTAGCTCCTCAACAAGACCTTGTAGCAAAAAGCAACAGGAGAAAAGACTTAATAGCTTCATCTCAACTTTCATCGTACATATCTGTCTTTTATGGTCCTTCCCTTCCTATCCACAAACACAGGTGATTCATTCTGAAATGGTACAGAACACGGGGACATCCAAATAATTTGTTTATCCAATGTACAGTATATACACAGAACTAGCCAGGGCCTGTGCTGGCCACAGCAATTTCTGAGAGAAACCCAAAGAAACCAATTTCACTATATCTCAGAGAGTATTGTCTATATTAAACCTGTGCCTGCCTTTAGCAAGAGTTGTTATATGTAAAGAGCTATGATACAGAGCTGAAGGGAAGAATATGCAAGCTGAGGCTGATTAATTCATCACATATGCTACATATCAAATACAATTTCCCCAGGAAGGAACACTAATGTGAAAAATTCCTGACTTCTATAAAGGTGGCTGGGAATTGAGAAGCAGAGTGAGAGAGAGGTTTAAGCTGGCTGTAACACAACAGAATAGCACTTAAAAGACACTGCACACTGAACAGCTTGAAGCACTGCTTTCCTGCTGCTATGGAAGAAAAAGCACAGGCTGCTCCCTCAAGCAGGAAAGTGCCTCACATGAAGACAAGGTTCCCAACTAGCTATCATGACTGAGAGTCATGGAAAGGAGAATAAAGAGAAGCTCAATAAATCAGTCAGACATACCAACCCGCAAGGCTTAAAAAACAGCAGCAAACATGACCCCAAAACAGATAAGCTGACTCAAGCTATCTGAGCAGCTGGTCTAGAATTTAAATGGAAAGACAATTCCCACCTCCTCACAGCTCTCTCCCCCCCCACTTTTTTTTTTTTTTCTCTTTTAATGCTAGTCATCCTCAGAGGATTTTCTTAGCTTTGTTTCCCTTCTTGTTTCTAGGAAACAGGACCTCAACTAGCATTTATATAAAAAAAAAAAAAAAAGAGAGAGAGAGAGAATAAACCAAAATGCAAGAAGGGCAGGAAAAAAAACACAGGGGAAAAATACTGAAAGAAAAGGAGGATGGAGCATCAGTCCTGCCACAAAAAGAAAAAAATTCAGTACATTTTTATGCTCCTCACTTCTCCTACAAGACCGACTTTGTTACTCACTGCATAACCCTAACAGAGATCAAATTAAACAACTTCAGATTTATTTCACTTGCCAGCATAAGAAGAGGTGAGTGCAGGCAGTAGTTGTAAGACTTTCAGAAAGGATGTAATTTTCTTTCCTATATTGCCTCATCTCCCAGGACAGCAGCCTTATATGAAATTGGTGGCCTAGAATATCTGGAGCACTCAACACCTTTAAGTCTTTATTGCAGACATGAAGAAAAAGACTCCTATTAACACAAGCAAACCACCAAAATAATACCAGGAGCTGCTGTCACACACTACTAGAATGAAAGCCTTGTTAGGGTCTAAGAAGAGAAAAGATAAAAGGTTCAAAAGCCAGCGAGAAGGAAGGAAAGTAATAATGTACCATTCAGCTGTTTGGCACCACTATGGAGTTGGAACAAGCTCAGGTTGTGTTAGGAACAACTTCTTTCAGGAGATTCAGAAATTTCTCAGGAGATTCAGAAACTCCAGGAAATAGAAAATCCAGAAAAGCAATTGTATTTTTTTTTTTTAAATTACTTTAGGCAAACCAGAGACTAGAGTTAAGAGCACCAAGGCTTCTCATGCACAAGTCCTCTTTCACGTACACATTCGTATGCCTGGTGTGGATGAAGTCAGGATGCCTGGGGCAACTGTTTTGATCTCAACCAAATGAATATAAGTATGTTGAAAGTGTTCTTAGGAAAATACAGAGTTGTTACGTAAATTCAGCTTTTAGGGGTAGGACAAACTGGAGGAGCAAAGCATCTGCATGTCAGGATTTCAAAACGTCAGTAGATGAGCAGAGGACTGAGAAAATCACTGAAGTACATGAAGGACAGCTGAAGGTGACCAAGCTGCATGAACAGGTCATGATCCAACTGCACAAGAGCCATACCCAGCCTGCTATATCAGCCTCATGTAAGAAGCTGATGAATCTAATAAATTCAAACAAATAGAAAGAAAAATAAACAAAAGAAAAACCCCATGTACCAGAAATGCCAGGATTCGTGCAAATCAAGAGAAATTGAATGGAAATGAGCAGCAGGGGGTGGGAACAAAACAAAACCCTACAACAAACTGAACTTGTGTCAACTTGATAAGGTCTGCATCAGTATCCCTCTCATGTTTTGACTCCTTAACTAATGCTAGTTTTGTTAGACATTGTCTTGACTGCAAGAAATCACAACAGCATCACAAAAAAGGCCAGCCATGGCACAAAAGCAGCAAGTCATATAAGCCATTGAACCGTTACAACACATATCTGGTATATTCCACAATTTCTTGCCCAGGCCATGAGATTCTACCACCAACAAGTAAGAACAGGAATTTCCCTGTGAAGCCCTAGGGAGCCACATAACCTTTTAATTACTCAAAAGAATCCCCAGGTGTCCTTGTGCTCGATTAAATCAATGTTAGGCACGCACAAGCTCATCAGAGGACATTGCTAATAACAAAGCAAATCTACCTTTAGCTATGCAAGAGCCCAAAACATCTATTTATTGCACTTGTATTCTTCTCTCTCTCTTTGCCCTCTTCAAGTGTGAACATATTCAGTGTCAGAAAAGATGCAGAGGAAAAGGCAACACACACTATAATATATTTTCCTGTCTCCAAAGAGTTCAAGCATAAAGGATGCTGTCAAGCACAGATGTGGATCTCAAATTGTTTGCAGTTAACCAGACTGCCCACTGACAGAAAAAGAGACAATGAGCAGAAAATAAAACACATGGAATTCCATTTGAACACAATGGAAAAATAAAAGAAAAAAGCAGACACCCCACTCTTTTTTATTATTATTATTTTTTAGTTACTGTGAGAGTAGTAAACCACTGGAATATGCTGCCCAGAGAGGTTGTGAAGTCCATGTGTTTGGTGACATTCAAAAGCTGCCTGGCTGTGGAGCTGAACAACCTGCTCTAGGCAACCCTGCTTGAGCATGGGGGTTGGTCTAGATGATCTCAAGAGGTTCCTCACAACCACAACAATTCTGTGAACCAAGATATTGCCAGTATGGGCAAAAATTTTTAACCAGTTTTAGTTACCCCATCTCTCATTTTGGCCACAAACACAGAATCACAAATCTTGTCACTAATCTTGTACACTTGAAAACACCATCTGTAATTATTGTGGAAGTTTCTTTTTTCTAATTCCAGTTTTCATGTTTTAAGAACACATCTATGCAGTTCTTCTTGGAGATACTGCCCTTTCTCTTTTCTTTTAGCTAGCTGACCAGCAGAATAAACAAGCTCAGAGGAAGAAGCAAGCTCATATGGACTTCTGCAACCCAGCCAGCTGCAGTATCCCCACGTAGTGCTTCACCAGGCACAGAAAGCTTTTCCTGAAAAGTAACTATTCTGTCTTCTCAATATATTCCCACTATGGTATCGTATCTTTTCGTCTAAATCATAGATACACCCCATCTCAACAGCCACACTTCCATGGGAAAAGTAAAATGTTTTTTCCTCATGAGCTTTTTCAAAATGCTATCTGTTATGAGGTATCTACTTGTATCCCTCACAGTTACTTTAAAATTTTTCAGAGGATACTTTTTTTCAGACAAGTCCTATCCCACATGTTCTGCTCCTTCATGGACATGTGTCCTTTGGGTGAGCTCTGCCTCCAGTAAGATCAGGATCCGGCCCCAGATGGTTATGATTTTGCTAAACATGCAACTCACAAAACCACCTCTCCAGCCCTCAGCTATCTCCCGCTAGTAGCTCCTTTGCTGTTCTTCAAAGTCTCCTCCCGGATATCCCTATCTGGACTTAGAAGACTGTGGCTGATACGTTGCACTCCAGAGAATCCACATACACAGGGTGCTCAGCCTGAAACCTTTCTCTGCACTGGAATGAGGAACATGGTATGTCGTAAATTGCAGGGCATATACAAGAAGGCTTTTGTCAATTCATTGAAGCATCACCTGCTCCATTACGTACTCACTGGCTTGAGAATCCCATTGAGTTACGCGTAAGTTCACCACACTACAGAGCATAGTTAAAGAGTCCGCAATGTATTTAACTCCCAGCTTAGAGCAAGAGGAGGGAGAGGAGTTCCATTAAAAGAGATCCTGTTAAAACTTGACAGGTAAAATGCAATCCCTCTCCCTTGCCAATTACACTAACAGTGCTGAGTCTCATCATTATCTGGTGTTAAAAGACTAAAGAACAGTAACTAGAAACCCTATAGAAGATCATAGTGGGAACATTCTCAATCTTTATGTTGATGCATCAGTCCTGGTTTACCTTAGCTTTGAAGAATGTGGTTAGTGACTCACCCTGCTGGATAAGCAACGAGGCCAGTTCTGGGGTCGCAGGCTAATCCTCTGCCTCCTGATACAGTTATTCCCAACACCTTCTCCAAAGTCACCTAGTGCACACGTAAAAGAAAACAAGAAGTATTATGAAATATGAGTGCAGTTCAAGTGGACCCATACACGGATGCTGGTGGTCTGGTTCACAGAGGCACGGAGAAGAACCACAGCTCCCAGAAATTCACTGACAAACACCCAGGTACAGAAGCAATCCTACTTGGTTTTCAACAGAGGCACTTTTATATGGCTGGGGTACAGAGAAGGAGTTATCCATCCAGTGATTCCTCTTGTCTATGCCAAGCATTACAAAGCATTACAGAGGATTGCAAGCAGTAAATGGTACTGATGGGAAGTCAGGATGCGTATTCACTGCCTAGCAAATCCCATCCTCACAGAAAGAGCAGCAAACCACTTTCTCTAGAGCTCCTTCCTGAAAATAATTTTCAGGCTGACCCATTCTCTTTATCTCCATGATCCAGTGGTAGATGGTTAGGCCTGGTCCCAACCCTATACTCCTAGGAACTGAACAGCCAATCTTTTCCACAGTGACTGAGTTGGAAATCACATCCAGTGGACCAGGGCATCCCTCCCCAGGAATCTCAAGAGACAGAACAGTTTACACGACTGGGTCCACAAGCCCGCATACCAGTGACCCGTGCAAGAAACAGTAACCCAAAATGCTTGCTTCTTGCTTTCCCCCCCAAGCAAAAATCTCAACTATTTTTAGTAAAAGAAATGCAACTGAGAGAGCTTCTTAGAAGGCACAAACATTCATAGCCAGGCCTCTGTGGCAAGAAGCTGAGAAAAGCAAAACCAAAAGGGACAGACAGACATGACACAATATTTTAAGGAACACTCCCTGACAGAGAAAGCACTGGAATTTAGCACTTACCCCAAAGCAAAAGGTTGTAGTGGGATTACACTGCACAGAGTCTGCTTTCTGGTATAAAAGGACTCAGCCTCTGAGCACAACAGTTCTCAGCCCTGGGGTTGTTTTAACCAACACAAAATTATTCTCTTTCCTTTACATTTGCCGAGCTTGATTTTATTTATTACATATTTGATGCATACATTCCTCCTCAGCATTGCTGTCCCTGCTAAACTCATGGATTTTACTGGGTCACAGTCTTCTGTTTTTAATTATCATCATCTAAGTTGTATTTGGTTAAGACCTTAAGGGCATGGACGCGGCATAAGAACTTACTATTGTAATAATTACTAGCATCTTCAATAGCTGCCCTGAAGATGAACATCTTGTATTTATATCAACGTGGTACACAAAAAGCAGGGGCAGGTTCCCCACACCACCCTTCCCAAAGACCTTACTAGACCTGAGGCTCCCAGGTGAAGAAATAAGTTCTTGCTGAGATCATGGCCCAGAGAAGGTGATAGAAGTAACCCCACACAGAGAACAACCTTGCTTCAACAGGTAAAGCAGCATTAAGGTGCCACCATTTAAAATGAGCCATCCATGCTTCAGCTAGTTCAAATTTGGCCTGCCTTCAAATCAGTGACATGGAAAACGAAGTTTTCATACTCCAGTCCTGAAACAACTTGGTCTTTTTTTCGTTTTTAGTAAAAATATACCCCAGATACTTTGAGGCAGTAGGAGAGAACACCAAATTGTCCCCTTCCCTTGCAAAATTAGTATCTCTGGAAACATGGCTTTTACAAAACTCCACTGGATTTTTGTGAGGAACATACAATTATAAAAGGTATTTACAAATCCACCAGTAAAGAAAATAAATAATTCTATTCCAACTTAATATTGGAAAAAAACTGTTGGGGTAAGGGAAGCTAGGAGGATATCTGCTCTTCCAGAGTCATTATCAATATTTAAAAACACAGTTATTTTTAAAGCAGCCTCACAAGCGCACAGAAAGAAGAATCCAAAGCTTCTTCTCCTGAGATTCCAGCTCATATCAGCAGTTCCCAACCCATCAAAGCAAGAAAGGTTTAAATTCCTATGGAAACTTAATTCTTGATGGTGAAGGAGGAAGTAGAAGAGATGTGCCAGTCAAGTGCTCCAATCTAGATAAGGCACTAATTACTTGATGCTGTCAGCAAACATCAATTTAGCAATGCTGTGCTTATGCTCAGCACAGGCTTTAGCTCAGGCTGGCTGTAATTGCAGCTATCTTAAAAGGCACTTTGTGACCTTGGCTACACAGCTATTCAGCAGCAATTCAGCAACCTACTTCCACCAACAGGTACATTTTTGTTCTTTGAGGATGTGTATCTCGGTGTGCAGTCTTACTCCACAGCTAAGCTGATTTTACAGCTGCCTGCTTTGGAGGGACCAGTTCCCTCCTCATCCCAATGACACCCCCGCCATTTCCTTGCACCAGCATAGGCATGACAACTGCCTGTCCACCAGGCCAAACCAGCAGAAAAACACACTAGAGTTTTTGTTTTCTGTTTGCCAGCCTGGGGAAGCCACAGGGAGCTCAAAACCAGGGAAAAGAAAAACTGTCCCATCAATCCAGCCGTACCTCCACAATCCCCCCGTAACTTGGTGGTGTGGAAAAACCTGTCCCCTCCCAGTCTTTAAGAGGGAAAGAAACCAAAAAAGAGTACTAACTGATTCACTTTGGCACTCTCACCACACCAACAGCAAAATGTCACACCCACTCCAGGGTCAGTGGAGGCCCCATGCTGCTCTGCCAACAGACTATTTGTGGCAATGCTAGGAGGTAGAAAGTCTACACTTCTCCTATGGTCAGCACACAGCTTGACCGAAAAGAAGTAGCTCAGACTTTGGCTCCTATAATTCTTCTGCCAGTGAGCATCTTCTGCCTCTAAAAGATCACTTGTTCCATTAGAAAAAGGCAGCTATCAAGACCATAGCACTGGTATTGATAGTCCTAGTGCCACAGACTAATAACTAACTTAATGAAAAAGACTTCCCCTCTTTTGCTCCTAGTCTTAGCTTTAAAACCTTCCTAATGTAAAGAATCTGAGATGTAATGCCATGAGCCTATCTAATGGATCCTCTTACAACACCTCCACATGATAATCCTTCAGTATTAAAAACAGCTTGCTTTGAAAAGGAGTATCCACAAATTTAAAACTTGGTTTTATCATACCTGCGAGCTCCGCTTTCACTACCCTGCCCCAAATACATTCTATCCTCTTGACCAAACTCCAGACCAGGTGGCATAATGGCAAGAGACAGTCAGCCACTTGTCACAAAACATGACAGAAGAATGAAAAACATTTCAGAGAGAAAAAACAACATGCAGAAATGCAATATAAATTGGATTCCTCCCAAATGGCCAACTAAAGCAAGGAAATTATTAATATAGTTAATTAGGACAGGAATACACCAACTTTAACTTCCTAATTTGAAATTCAGATTTGTCAGCAATTGGCAAATTTGTTGATACAGATCTGCCATTATCCCACTTCCGAAGTTACAACAAGGCAAGAACCCACTTCCTCACGTGGCAAGTGCAGTCCCCCAGCTCTACACAGCCATAATCACTGCCAGCCACACAAGTCTCCCACGTGGTACTTCACATCCCAGGCAGATATAAGTTCTCTGATGCACCTTTCCAAATCTGATCTGAACTAACTACAGCTAACCCCTGAAGATCTGAGACACCATGTTTGTTACCCAATAACTCTCCCATTGGCTCAACTTGCTTCCCACAGTCATCAGACGTGTCACTGCTTGCTCAGGCCTTCACAAGCAATCAATGGGCCACCTCACCTCCCTCATCCATGCCTGGAAACAACTGCAAGATTAAACCTGTCATTTTGTGTGCCTAAATTAGAGGCACAGAGAAAAGGCCAGCTAGCCACATTTGTTACTTCATCTTGAGGCTTCTATTAATAGTATTTGGCACTTTAAGTCAAGGTTCGCTATACAATTTGCAAGCGTTATTGAATTGATCCAAGTGCAACATGCTTCTGTAGCTCACTTTGGCTCACTTTGCATTGCCACTATGCTACCTGTAACCACCCCATCTGCATTCCTTTAAGCTCAACTTTTCAAATTTGTAGGCTCTCTACACACAAATCACTTAGGCACCAAGACCAGAATCAGCTGTGCAGCTAACACCTGTCTTGCAAAATCTCATATTCACCCATTTTACAGGCTCAAATCTAAATTTGGCTGCTCAGAGTTGTACAAACTTGTAAAGGATATTTTAGTGCCTAGGAAGATCATTTACCCCTTTCCTTCCACATCAAATCCAAAGATCATCTGATAGTTCCCACACCTGGTAGGACCAGACCAGTAGAGTCCTTAATTGCAGTACTCAAGGTACCAACAGGCATTCGTGGCAGCCAGGTCTTCCCAGAGATAGGGCCTTGCTGCAGCCCAATCCCACTGGGAAGTCAAAGGGCACAACTGAGAGCAGCCCTTGCTTCCCTCAGACAGTTCCACACAGCACAAGGGGACAGCCCACGCTTGCATAACAAAGCCATCCTACCTCTGCCTTTCTCCTGAGGTCCCATAATCCTTTTGGAAAGACTGGTCTAAAGAGCCCCTGCCAGCCCTGTTTTTCTTTTCAGGAAAGAAGATGCATGACCAGCTGCTCCCAGCTCTCAGAGAGAGAGTTTCATACTTGCATGAGCTCTCTCTGCTGTTTTTGAGGAAGTTTCCACATGTTAAAAGGACAACACACAAATCCTTGAAGGATTAGCCCAGCTTCACCCCACTGCAAATACTCTCCTTCTCTTTGTTTACTTCCCTTCAAGACCATCTACCTTATAGCAGCCTTCCAATACCTAAATGGGGCCTACAGAAGAGACGAGGAGTGATTCTTCGTCAGGGAGTGGGGCAATAAGATGAGAAAGAATTTTAAACTGAAAGAGGTGAGATTTAGATTAGGTATTAGGAAGAAATTCTTTACTGTGAGGGTAATGAGACCTTGGAACAGGTTACCCAGAGAAGTTGTGGATGCCCTATCCTGGGAAGTGTTCAAGGTGAGGCTCGACGGGGTTCTGAGTAACCTGGTCTACTGGGAGGTGTCCCTGCCCATAGCAAGGGCATTGGAACTTGACGATCTTTAAGGTCCCTTCCAACTCTAACCATTCTATGGCCTTAAAAGAACAGAGGGGGAAAAAATTCAAAAGAAAGTAATTTTTAACATCCCCGATTCCTCAAAAAGCTTTAACCATAGGCTGAATGATGCTGCTACTGACCCTATCACCCTCTCCAGGACAACAAAAGAGTAGGAGTTCAATAATATTTCATCCCCTCTTCTCTATACTCATATGCCTAAAAATTAAAGAGTTTCTTGAGTCAATCACATCACCTCACCTCCTGCCTTCTAATACTATCCACATTCTCTTTGGGGCTCAAAATGACATTATTCTCTACAGACAAGATTTATTTACGCATGGAAATAAAGAAGTGTTGTACTTTGGGCCAGGCTGGCCGATGACAAGACAACGGATGCTCTCCCCCACCTCTTGCTCTAAGGAGAGGAAAAAGAGATAAAGAGATGTATGAGTTTAGAAAAGGCTAAACTAGTTAATGAAATACTACTAATAAAATAAAAATAAAATAAGGAAATCGATACAGCATATATAAATATACATAAAACCATATCAAGTACACAGGAAGATGTCTGGAAGGTTCCTGGAAAGTTCCAGACTGGTCTCAGTGGAATGGGAACTGCATTCCAGAACTCATTGATGGAGATCAAAGGTAGAGGAACTGACAGGGTCTTCCTGAGGCATCAGTCATCAGAGAGAGCCACTGAAGAGGAGCCAGCCTGAACACCCTGCTCCCTCAGCTTTTATACTGATCATAGCAGATGGGATGGAGCACCCAAAAGGTCAGTTTGGGTCACCTGACCTGTCCACTCCTCCCCACAGGTGTGACCCCTCCATGGGGTAAACAACTGGGTCACCTGGCAACCCTGGTTGCCACAGCAACAACTATAAGCAGAAGCCTCTCTCACTGAACAGAGAGTTGGCTCTGCTCCACCCCAAACCAGGACAAGAAGCAACGTATTTCGGAGCATACATGCGACTTCCCAGGGCTCAGAAAGACCACTAAGGGAAGAAAACTGATGTTATTGTACAGGGCTGCCCATACGTGCCAGTACCTATAGCACTAGGCAGGAGACTACAGCCTGGGAAAACCACGTCCAGCAAGCAGATGTGTCTGTTCCAGACTTCATGAGATTGACCATCCTGGATCAGACACCAGTATCTAGTCCTGGTTCCTGTCTCCATTTGCAGCCATGAGTGAAGGAGAAAAGTCAGGAAGAACAGTAACATGAAAAAATGTATAGATAAAGTTTAAGAGCCGGGAAAGCACATTTGTTTCTTTCTCACCTCCTGTCAATCTCCAAGTCTCAAAATAGATACTCTAAGTTTTTAATCTATTTCAGTAGAGCTCTCTCTCGTGAACTATGTCTATGAAAGCTTAGCATTCACAACATCTTTTGGCAAAGAAAGCCATTTCACATCTTTAATCAGCTCTGACGCTTTTCTGTGAACCACCTTCCAGGCCTATTCTATCCTTCCCGAGATGAAGAGGAAACACCAAGACTACACACAGCTTTCAAGATATGGTTGCTGCAAATATTTACAGAGCAGAATAATGTACTTTTCCATTGTGTTGTCAATTCTCTTTTCCCATTAATACCTTACACTCTATTTGCCTTTTGAACATCTATGATCATTTACAGCCAGCAGCAAAGAAGTCACCCTGCTCAACAAGTCACAGACAAGAACTCCTGCTGCTTTGCACTTGGACTTATCCCCCATTCTCTCCTCTCTGCTCCCCTATGGAAAGGGAAATCATGGAAAGGGAAATCCTGTTGTCTATTTTAAAGTTTAATTTCAACTTTACCCTTCCTCTCCATACCTTTGTGAGTGCTTATTCATGAACAAGGGCATCCTCAAAGGGAGTTCTTGCGGCACAGTTATTACTTTCCGCTCCAGAATGACTGCTTCCATAAATGTCCACATGCAGACGTCTATTTTAAAAGCCTTCCCATGGGCCTGTGTATAACACAGTTAACGTTTGAATTCATTTAATTAACTAGCGGCATTGAGTCAGCATAAAAAGACAACATCCATCAAAGTTCATCTATCATCCACTGCACGATGTGCCTGCCCTCATCCTTCTCTGTCTGAATGCGGGCCTATTAATAATGTATGTGCAAAAGCACGCACTCCTGAGAAAGCAGTGGACACAAAAATCCCAGAGATACATAACCCACAAGGGTTACTTTGGAAAGCCTTTTGTAGCACATCAAGTAATCAGTTACCATCTCATCTGAGAAGTGGCTACACAGCCATCTCTTCTTTTGCGTTAAAAAAAAATGCTTTTACAGCTCAACTTGAGACCCCCAATACTTTTCAGTCCTGGCAACACACTGAAAAAGGGAGCACCAAAATCAAACTCAAGTCTCGCAACAGCACTGTGGTTTTCACGTCCATCGCCCTATATTCTGCTCCCAGAGTTTTCAGCACCTCTGAAACATACACCAATGTGTTTTCTGTGCTGCAACACAGCAAAGTCGTATCAATGCACTCTGGCATCCAATACGTGAAAATGCATCGTAGCTGTACATTGTCAGCGTCAGCATTTAAGAAATAGCTGTCTATTTCTTACATAAGTGAAATGTGATATAGAGAGCCAAATCTCACAGCTGGCCCTGTTTGTACATCTCTCCTGCTGCCCCTGAACCCCACCGCAAAAAAAAAGCACGTTTAACCTCCAGGGACTGGCGCATGCATTGTAGGCTCTAATCCACCGTCTGAACACACTGTCTGATCTCTTGTTATTGCTGCAGAAAAACAAAGGCTTCAAATTTTACATTTAGCTACACTGTGCTTCGTTTGGCACGTTAAACACAGAACACTTACTACAGTATACTCATCTACTTAAGGGGCTGTCAGTATTTCCACTGCAAAGCCTTCATTTCAGGGCTTTATAACACAGCTGTGAAATATTCGCTTTGCACTTGAGCTTAACATGCAAAGGTCTGGCTTTGGCCCAGGTTCCTCTGCCTGTTTGGTTTTTTGGGAGTTGGGGTTTTTGTTGTTGATCTGGCAGAGGAAGGCTGAAGACGGGTGGATGGAATTAACTGCAGGAGATGTTTGACTTATAAGAGCACACAAACAACAAAACCACTCAGCTCCACAGTTGGTTTCTGTCCCTCACATACCCAGTGTCTCACCCTGGTTTTGTATATGCACATAGATTATGTATGTTATAATTTCTTTTTTAAAACTTTTTTTTTTTTTAAAGAGGCTTTTCTGTCCTCTCCCTCCTCACTAGTCTGAGCCCTCTCTCCCTCAGCATCCCTTACTAGGAAAGAGTACCATCCTTACTAGCCTGGGGACTGAAAATACTCCATCTGCAAAAGCAACAGTAGTAAGCCAAGCTCCAACACATGATGAATTGAGAACATCTCTGCATTGATAGAGCCATCTCCACGTCTCTCACACTAAGTCTCAGAAGCCTTGCTCACTGCTGTCATTGCAGACTCACACCAATTGCCTAACCAACCCTCTAGGAACTACTCCAATACCATCAAACTGGTTTGATGCAATCCACTCCACAGACTTGCTGAAACATTTCAAGGTATTTCCAGCCAATGCTCAATTTGAAGCAGCATTCATGGGTGAAAGGATTCAGAGCTATGTCTGACCACTGAACAAGCCCTCACATTTTAACCAATTTAATAAAAAAAAAACCAAACCAACCAAACACACACCTGACTAGAACATCATCATCTGCAACACACAGTTGCTAATTCTAGGCAACATGATTTCAAGATAGCCAGTTTAAAAACATCAGGGAACGATCTCCCACAAGACAAATTATGAGTGATACACCTTGGCAATAAGAATAGCAAGGGTAGAAACTGACTTGCCCAAAGGTTTGAATTGCTGAGCTATGGGAAGCATTACATTACATTTGTAAACCGGCATAAAAGCAGAGGTGGGATGGAGGAGGCATTCTGATGGAAATCCTGAGCCTCAGCTCTAATGGCTCTACCAGGTGTCACTATGATGGTTGCACAGGGGTGTGCATACGTTAATTAAAAAAGGTCTGGGTTGTTGAGAGAACAGGGAACAAAACAGGGATGGAGGTGGAAGAAAGGGAACATGAGCAACCCAGAGTTCCCGCAGGCTGTCTTTCCACATGCATGGGTGTACAGCATGTGTGTGTTTGTCCATCTTTCCACAGCCTCTCCTGCCTGCTCTCCCCTCCTGGCCTCCCCACCATGCTGGCTGCTTCTAGTCCCATTCCAGCTGTCAGGACCACATTCCTGACCCGTCAGCCCCAGCTGTCGGGAGCTACGTGCTGAATCTGCACTCTGCTGCCTTCTTCATGCACCTGGAATAAGGCAGTTGCAGGGAGGCCATAAATACTGTTGCATAGCCCTGGGGAAGTGGGTGGGAGGCTATTAAAAGCACCTCTACCAGGAACTCGGAACCGACAGCAGCACACATCTGCAAGTGTCCCTGTGGCCTGCAAAAGAGGATACATCAAGGGTTAATTTCCTACCAGCTTCTGCAGCATGACCTAGCCATCATTACATAATTACCTTCTGTTTCTTCACTTAACACCAGACTGATCCCCCACGTTTCTCTTCCCTACCCCCACACCAAGGTCCAATTTCTTCTAAAATACTGCAGGGATGAGGAGAGGCGCATGTAACCTTATCAACCCTGGCTGAAGACATGGCAAGCAACAACTTTGTCTCCCATTCGGCCATCATTCTCATCGCAAAAGATGCCCCAGCTCAGATTTTTCATGAGGTTTCATAAAACCTTCAGAATATCTGGGCTTCAGAGATACAAATGTGAAGGGACAAGGGGTGGAACGTGTGTAAATCATCCGCCTTTGTCAGTGTTGGGATGATGGATGTCATTTTGACTGTGATGTGGAGAATTCTTTTTGTTGATGTAAACAAAGTTTGTGAAGACTGTCTGATGAATGCATACTTTGAAAAAAAAAAAAAAAAAAGCAGCATCAAACAGGTTACAGGTTTGCTGGCACATAAAGAGTCAATCCTGATTTATTCCAGACTAAGCAGACGCACATGGAGTCAATCGGGCCAGCTCCACGAGCAGGCAAGCCCTACGGGACACAACAGAGAGATGCATCCTGTGTGGGCAGGCTTCAAAGGAGCCATTCCTAGAGCTCTCAGGACATGGAATTGTGCAGGATCACTTCTTCACAAGGAACAGATTTTTCCCATTTGCAAGTGTGCACTACTTTTTCATAAGGAAAAAGAGCCAGCAAGATACCAGACTATGTAGGGCGCGATTTTGCCACATAGGCAATTTGCCCAGTGATTTTCTTCTTCATAGTAGAGAAGAGAACCAATTCACTTTCCCCTGCAGAGAGTACTGTCTGTAACGGTGTTAGGCACAAGTGAGAACTTGCAACGGTTCCCCATCAGTGTGTCCCAACAGTGGAGATCAAAGGAAGCAAATTCTGACTTTCTGGCAGTGTTAAGACATTGGACTCCTCCAAATCCATGCACAGGGCCTGAATATAGGCAAAGAAAGTGCTTCAGTAAAATCAGTAGTAAAAAAAAAAAAGTAAATACAGCTCCCTTGGGCCACGTTTCAGTTACTCATATAAGGGTTTGAAATCAAGCAGGAACAAACGGTTCTCTCAGTGTAAGGGTCACTGTTTATCATCATTAATCATCACTTCCCAGATAGGAAAGGCTCCTTCCCTCTGCTTTGCTCAGGCTTTAGCACTCAAGAAAAGACAAGGAGAAAAGACAAACAGGGATGAGGGAAGGACTGGCAAAGCTGCTCCCACTGCAGCTCTGCCAAAGTCCCTCTCCACAGCCCCGCTCCCAAGTTGGGCCTGCTCCTGAATATAAGCAGGCAACAGTTAAAAAGCCCAGAGCTTCGCATCAGAGATGGGCATCTGCTCCAAGGAAACTGTGGCAGCTCCACATGGGCTCCAAGTCAAACACATGGGCTGTAACATGGCGTTTCTAACACTGATACTACCACAGCAAGGAGTTCTGTCCTAAATCACCTCCTGCTGAACTCTATAAACACCACTATAGTTCAAGCTAAACTTGGACACGGGGAAGATATACTGAAAGAGAAGGCGCAGAAAGCCTTCCCCACAACTAACGCTGCTAAGGGGAGCCACAGAAGGAAAGCCACATCTCAGCGCTTCAAGAAAAGCGCCACATTACAATTCCCTTCCCCAACTTCCTTCATTTCTTCTCACTGGTGCTTATTTTTGGTATAAACAAATCAGTGCACTGTTTGTTTGAGGCTTTGGGTGGAACTTGGTGGGTGAACCTTGAGAACAAGAGTAGCAACACACAAGCTAGAGCTATGCAGGGTAAAGAAAAGTGCTTGTATCAGCCTGCCTGAGGTGACACTCATAATTAATTTGTGATGTTTTTTTTATTCACACATAATGGCCTGTGCCACACCGAAGTACTTTTATCCTTCACCACTGATTTCTACAATATTTCTGTCCTAAAAGTCATCAACTGTCACTTCTAAATTGCAGCTCTAGATCTCATCTGTACATACCCAGCCCTCATTGCCATGAAGGCAAAGACATGGGTCTTTTGGAGAATCCGACAGCTACAAGGAGTGTATTTAAGTCCTCAGGAAAGATTTAAAGAGACTCTCTATGTAAAAGCCTCTCTTTTTTATGCCCAGATTCCTTACAGAGAAGATACCTAACCCCCTTCCCTCCACAGGGGGTCAGAGAGCTCATCCCTTGCCAGTGCCTGAAGGCTCCTGCCTGTAACACCTTAACTAGACACCTTGTTCTCCCACTGCGTAGACTGCAGTGATGCTATGGGGAAAAGTACATACTCACATCCTCAAGGGATTAGAAAATGGTTTTGTTGTAAGCCTATTTAAATTATATTTAAAAAACAAAACAAACCCCCAAAAACCAACCAACCACTTAACAGCAATTTAAAAAGTGCTAAGATTGGAAAAAATAAAACAGGAGGGACAGAGCAAGTATGCAGCATTTATCTTACAGATAACATCCCTATAGAAAAAGGCAGGCAGTAAAGAGATTAGCACTCATTCTTTCCCTAAATATTGCCTGGACTGTTTATTTTTATTTGTTTCACAGTGCTTAAAAGAAGTCCTAACAAAAAAGAAAGCATCCTGTGCTTAAAGCAGATAGGAACATGTACTCTCACGCTGCTTGCAATCTATAACCAGGTATTAGAAGACTGGATGGCAAAAAAAAAAACCAAACAGAAGCACTGAAGTAAAATGTCTTGTCATTCAACAAATTAACTCACATTCATCCCAGATTCCAGCAGCTGCATGGCCAAGGCCACACTGTTGCTGTATCTCACTCCTGCTTGAGGCGAGGGACAATATTTTTAAAGAATGCTTTAAAATGGATCAGAGGAAAAGACGAGAGATTTCTTTTTTCCCCAAATGAATCAGGATATACAGAAGGAGCCACCCAAGCTTCCTGCCCACCCCCAGCCACTATTTGCCACCAAGCTCTCAGCAATCCCTTCCTGCACTCCCTGCCCTCTGCCCTGAGGAATAAGCTTCTTACAGAAGAGCCTTTATCATCACCTGACCTTCGTGCATCCTAGTATTAAGGAAATCTTCACATCTGTCAGTCAACATGCATATTGAGCACCCAAAAGATTTCTCCTGTCAGCCAGAAAGGAGAAGCAATACATATGAACGCAGGCCAAAGATTGACAAAACAAACTTAAGAGACCAGCACAAGCACAGATTTCTGTTGTCTCCTCAACAAGCCTGCTGCCACCTCCTCCCATGCCAGTACGGATGGAAAGTCCTTCACCAGTAATACAGTGTCCCTAACACTGCACCTGCTGTTCAGCCACCAGCACAGATGACTCCAGCAGACCCACACATGCTCACTCAGGTAGGCATGGCAGGGCCTTCTTTCTCCTTCAAAGACGCAAACGGTACTGCCAGAGAGAATTATCACTCGGTCACAGCTATCCCAGATGCAGAACTTGGTTTAGGACTTTCCAAACAGTTAAAATTTCTTGCAAGTTTTATGACCTAGACCCAGCACCCCAAAGACATGAATAACTCCCCCTGCACATCAGCAGGAAGAAACGCCATTGGATCCTCCCTGCCTTACACACACACACAGAGGAAACCACCACTAGACAATAAACCACACAGAGACAACAGGTTATAAAGATAACTACAAAGCAATCCTAAACAAACTCATTAAATCATTCATTCAGCCCACTTTCCTTCTTCACATACTTTGCCCTTAAATGACTTCTTCCTGTGATTTTCGCCAAGCGCCTTTTCCTGAAGGAAAACCAAGTCTGTAAATGAGACGTGCAATAGTCTAACATAACTTGACTTATTTGAGGAGTTCTTTAAAGGTGATTTAACAGAAAAAGGGAGCAGGCTGCTATCTAAATGACTTAAAACCCTGAAAGCAGGAGAGTAACACTGGAAAAGCAAGTTTCGTCTAGCCTACATTAAGGGTCAGATGCATGGGTAACTTGCAGAATTACTAAGCATGAGAACTGAGGAAGTAAAACCACACTCAGAGGAAGCAATTTTTATCCCCAGGCTTAAATTCCCCTTTGTTTTTGTTAACACCTAACTCCTGCAATACTTTAAGAGAGCAAACCATTCCAACTACCACTATTTCTTTACTTGCCCTCTACAGCAAAAGTTGCTGCTGTAAAAAGCAGAACACACACACACAAAAAAAGTTTATGGAACTCCATTCTTCAGCATAGTCGATGCTCTCAATGCATGATTTTCCTGTTCATAGTTTTAGACACATTCACCTACTCAGAAGCCTCAGATGCATATAGCAGAATCTGTCTTGGTAAGAAATAACTTTGATTGATACATGTAGTCCAGAAATACCTGAAGTACTAGTCCTAAGCACACTTCCACCATGTAAACAAAGGACATAAGAAGCAGACAAACACTTGAAGGGCAAGCAGTAAGACTGCACAGCAAAGCAACACTTACGAGTCCGAACACCCCTGTTGCCTGTTGTTTCTACCAAACCACTATGCCAGCCCTACTCAAACTGCATTCCATGTCCTCCAGCAAAAAGATAGCTATAAAGCTTCTATGCAGTTTCTGCCCTTGCTGTGCTGCACTGGCAGCAAGTGAATGGGCCACAGCTGGATAGAAGCTTCACTCTCATTCCTGCACAGGAACTGTCCCCTGCGTGAAGCCAGACTACAATTCTCATGACTGACTAGAGAAGAGGTGTTGGATGAAATGGAGCTGATTGCCCGTCAGAGCTGAAGGACACAACTGATGATTTGGACTCTTAAAAAAAAAAAAAAAAAAAAAAACAAAACACAGAGAAAGAAATTACTGTAGAGAATCTGCACTGCACCTTTCCACAATCTTGCCTCTCCTAATTGTATCAGTCTGTTTAAGAAAAGACATTTCTACCTGCTAACCTTAGATCATCAGAGGCTGATATCTGCAACAAAGCATTCAGGAGACAATATTGTGGGAGGATCTGTTTACAAATCAGCCAAAGTCAAACAAGCACTTAGAGTTTAAAGATAGAATTAACACCAGCCACAAGACTAAATGTTCAATGGATGTTCAGTGCTTATCAGCACTTTCTGCTACTTCTATAGAGGTCACTTCCTACATTTCTTTTTGGCAAGATAAAAATATATTAGTGACAGAAAGGACCACAGAAATTGGCATGATCTGCTAAGGCAGTGAAGCTGACTGAGCAAGGACTTGAACTAAACAATCTCATACAAAGAACCAGAAAGCTACTCAGAAATTGCAGTTGTTTTGTTACAGGCGCTGCCAGGGAGAAGCCCTGTGCACGCTTCATACAATTCAAAAGATGACAGCAGCATCCCAAGGTACCCGTGAAGCACAGCTACACAATGATGTCACCTCAAAATACTGCTCCCTACATTATGTCACAACATGATGACCAAGGCAACTAGAACCTCCACGTGTACCCAGACTACTTGTCTAATAGCTAGAGGACAGAAACATCTGCCAAAAGGAGTTAAAGAAAACTCTATTTTGGAGTCACAGGAACCCAAGACTGTCACCAACCAAACCCTGTGGTTTTGGCAGACCTGGACACTGCAAACAGAACTCTGTGGGATTTCTGACAGATGTACCACCACAAAAGAAAACAGCTGACCAACCATTAAAGCAGGAAACCAACACTCCAGACCCAAGTATCTCATACTTGCTGCTCTTCCCTGAAAGGCTAGTCATATGGCATTTTGTTGCTGCTTCCAGTCACCTTCCCCAGCTTTTTCCACTGAAGATGGAGCACCGGGAAGGCTTCTCAAACAAGCTCTGAGGAAGTGAAGCCCTGGTGCTACCACTTTCACCTATTTATACCAACAACATTACTACAACAGTTCAAACATATTTTATATATAGCTCTGTGGCTTACTTCCAGGCAGAAGTAACTCAATGCTGGTGTACATATGTCTAGGCCACAGCAATTGGAAAGAATGTCCCATAAACACTGTTAACTCTGCTGCTCCACTGTAACCAGAACAGGCTCTACCACTGCAGAAATACAAGCTGTGTTAGGAAAAGAAATTTAAAAAATAAAATAAAATCATCCACCAAAAGCAAGCCACTCGCCACCTGCACAGCACTGACAGACTTCCACCATAGCCCCAACAGATTTATAGCTGTAAGTTAACAGCCAGCACTTGTCACATCAAGATATAGTGTCTGACTGCCAAGAGACTCCATAGAGGTGACCAGGGTGTGCGGCACCATAAGGGCAGACATGTAATACGTACAGCATCTGCCAGTATCCATTGCATTTTAAAGTAATCTTATAAACTTGAGGGCTGGACAAACAGAAGCTAGTCAGGTAGCTCTGTTTGCAAACCCTGCTTGTAATGAAAATATCACTACTGCTATCATATTTTATTGAGTCTGACTTTGGTAGTGAAAAGAAACAAGAAGCCCAAGGTGTAGGAGCCCCAGACCAACACCCAAAACTTACTTCCCCTGGTGCTGGTTGCAGGAACATCAGTGACAGAGATGAGAGACATGCCTGCTAAAAACCCACAGGATGTTGATCCCAGTGCTAGGCCTAGGCTTTAACATGACCCACAGGTGAGCAGACCTCAGGCAGCAGCCCACAGGGAGACACGGTGTGTGCTAGGTTTCCTCTCCTAAAAGAGGGTTCTTCTGCTATCACATGAACACAAATATCAGGTGGTAACTACTGTGCTTTTAACCAGATTGTCGCTCTCTAGGGCTGCAAAGACAGCTTTTCCAGTCTTCCCAGTATGGACAAAAAAAACCTTTCATCACATTTTTCTTTGCAACAGCTAAATACTTGAAGGGGAGGGGCAGGAGGTCGGAATTAAAAAAAAATATTGTTTTATGTCTGAATCCAATGGGACTGTACTTTAAAGAGGAGGAAAGCACAATCAATACTTCAGAAATATTTAAAAAGACACAGCATCTTTGGTTATGTGATGTGAAATTAATTACAACCATCTCCATCCTCTGCAGAGATGGGCATCTCTTGCCCTGGGGTACAATTTAGCTGCCTTTATCCTTGCATAAATCTGTTTGTAACTTCTGGGATGAAATTGCCCTTCCTAAACATGTCAGGTCAGCATCTTGCTTGATCAGAGGAAGCTGTCAGGAAGGATCTAACTGGGGAGAAAAGGGGAATCCTTATCCACATATTGGAGAAGATGATGGAGGTACAAAAGAAAAATGGATTTTCTCTGCTTAACTGTTTATTTGGCAGATAGGGAACAGGGAAAAAGAAATAGTATCTGCTCCAGGCTTCACAGGACTGGCTCGCAGTATGCCATGGGAATATGGATTAATGGACAAAGTGCAGCTAATGTGGTCAAAACAACATGATAAAGACAACTGCATGATATACATATAAGGCATGCACACACAGTCATGTGCATGAAATGAATCATCATATATGGACCTTATAATCAGCCATAGAGGCACCTATCTTTACATCCATTGGGTGCAATGGACTACTCCCACTCATACTACCTCACACAAAATTAAGCACATGCTTAAGTATCTAAAGGAACAGCAACAGAGTTTGCATTCTGTTTTCTTTTAAACCCTGCAAGGTCATCAGGACCATAAAAATGTTACACAAAGAGTTGTGCAAGACTTTGTGTACATTACAGCTGTAACACAATACTAGTGTCACTTTATAAGGAGGGGAAAACAATGGGTTTAAGTTACTGTACTAACGGACACACTAGGGAAAGTAACATACACTCAACCAGAACAGAATACGTTCTTCCTATTAAACACACACACATGCAGAAAAATAGAAACATACTCATACCATCATTCAACCAGACCCCAGCATTTAAGTATGCTCTACAACACAAAGTCCTGCTTGGCAGCTGTTTAGAGTACTTTCCTTTCTGGGGATCCGAGAAAAGCATCCAGATTAAATCACACTAGAGAGTGGGAGGGCAGGACACAGGACAGAACCCAAGCAGCAGACCTGAAAGTAAATCCCTCTTCCAGAGAGATGGCCACAACACACAGGTAGCGTTCCCTCTGCTGCCCAGAGACAAGACTCCCCTCCCCAGAAAGGCAGATCACCCACTTTGACATTTTATAATGGATTTTTGTTTCTAAGCCCTTCCTTCTGTCCTAACTGCTTCCACAGCTCACATAGATCACTGATGATTTACAGTTCTGCTATCTCCTCAGCACAAGAGGTCCCTGACTCAACTAATCCCAAAAGCTACACAAACAGGCCCACAGCACCCTTCTGCCCAGGCCAGGACAGGAATTCCAGCTCCTCTCTGCCTGTAGAGCTACAGCTTTCCTTACACAGCCTCCTCCCCTCCTCAGCCAGGGCTGCTGGCTAAGGCAGGCTGGGTTGCTCCTCCCAGTACAACAGGCCCTAAGAACCAGAAAAAACTACTAGAAGAAAGAGTTTCTGTCGCTTGCCAACAAACCTCTAGGCAGTAGGTGATGAGTGTTCCCAATATGTTTTAAACCTCTGGAAAGCACTGACAGCAAAACTAAATGCCTTATCGCAGCAAGCACTCTCCTCTTCCCACAAGAAAATCACAGGACTCTCCACAGTAGTGCAGTATTTCTCTACCCCTGGTGACCTCAGAGTTCCCTACGTGCCTGGCCCTGTAAAATGCTTTTCTTTCCCAAAAGAAAGACCCAGATTTACCTGAACTAACAAGACAATTCAGTTCCCTGAATTGTCAGAGACGCAGAGCTGGAAGCTGCCCAGTACATCTCTTACAACCACATCCTCTACCACAAAGCAACCCGGTGCTCTCTTCCAGCCCTGCCCGTCAGCCTGGAACCTTGGTCACCACAGCTCTGCCGTGAAGGACCAGACACTGTCTGCAGACACAGACCATGAGCATATGTTATATAGGGTTTGTCTAGACTGGAAGCTTGGATTGTCTGCTTCTTTCCAAAGCCTGTATTTAAATTAACCAGCATGGACTTACTCAAGGAGAGCATCGGGACAGCAATACCCAGGGAACCCCACCCAAATGCAATTTTGCAAAAATCTAACAGTGTTAAAATTGCTGACATTTTCCACAGTCCAAATTAGGCCTTTTATTTTTTTTATCTATTATAAACCGTTTCTGCTATTTTTGTTTAAATTGCTGTTTAAACGTGAGGGCTTTTCCTTTACATCTTTTTGCTATCATTCTAGATACCATTTTTCAGTAAGCATGGGGGATGACACTTGTTATATACCAAATGACAGGATTTGAGTAACCTGGTCTGGTGGAAGGTGTCTCTGCCCGTGGAAGGGAGGGTAAACCTAGATGATCTTTAAATTCCCTTCCAACTCAAACCATCCTACAACCCTATGAAATACAGCTCCGCGCCTGTACATGGCGCCCGCGGCCTCCATTGGCCGGGCGGGTCTCCGTGGCCACGGGAGGTCCGCAGGAACCGCCCTGGGAGCCGGCCCGGCCAGGAGGGCACTGGCCCGGCTGTGGCGGCCGGAGAAGCAAGGGCAGAAGGAGCAGGTCTACCACTCCGCGAAGCTGCCAGCAAGCAGCGAATGGGCAGGCCGGCCATGCAACGGCAGCCCTGGTGCTGTGCACGTTGCCCACCAGGTCTCGCCTTGCAGGAGGCTATAAATCACCCCACTGGCCATTCTATTAAAGTCGTGTTTACATTAAGACGCTCATTCCAAGGACCTGGAGTGGCTCCGATGCACGGCAGAAGTAGTTCAGGCACTGCATCCACTTGCCCATCACCATGCTCTGTTTTCCACTGATGGCTTCATCAAAAAAGTAATTATTGTGGAATCGTGGAATGGTTTAGGTTGGAAGGGACTTTAAAGATTATCAAGTTCCAACCCCTCTGTCATGGGCAGGGACACCTCCCATTAGACCAGCTTGCTTCAAGCCCTGTTGAACCTGGCCTTGAACACTTCCAAGGGATGAGGCATCCACAGTTTCTTGGGGCAACTGTGCCAGTGCCTCACCACCCTCAAAGTGAAAAAATTTTTCCCTGGTATCTAATCTACCCTCTCCCAGTTTGTAGCCATTACCCCTGGGGCTTGGACATCAAAAGCTTATCTCCAGCCCCACTACAGAAAGTGGGCCAACAACCTCGCAAAGCAAGCATCTGTAAGCCACCCACCACAACAGTGATGCAGGAAATTAGCTCCTCCAGAAGTTACAGTCAAAACCAGAGCCAAAGCAGCCAGCAGCAAGGAAGCTGAAGAAAGCTACCTCTAGCCCTGAATATCCTACCTTCATCCTGCCCCTGCACCAGTTATTTGTACCGCTGATTGCATGTAAAATACATCTCAACAGCTTAGCTCAGTAGGCCTGCAGAGACATGCAGCGCAAACCGTGGATTATCAGGGAGGAAGATTATCCTCCCCACACAGAAGGTGGAATCCCCATTCCAGCCTCAAAAGCAGCTCAGGATTTTCAAAACAACTACATCCATTGAGGCATACCACACATTCACTGGAAATACTTGTTAATGCATTTCATTAAGAGTGTTTTATGTCGCCTTGTCCCAACCCCCCACCCCCCCACCACTCCCATAATAGGGCTTGGGGTGCAGGTTGGGAAAGCCAGCCCTCATGGTCAGGCAAGGTACACAGATCCATTTTTGCAGTATGTCTGGCCACAATTATGTCCAAGAAAATCAGGTGAGCTGGGACCAGAGGGGCTTAAACAAACAAAGCAGATCCCAAATTTGTCAGTTCCAGTTTACAGCCAGCAATGCTTTTGGACCCAGCTGCTCGAGAAGGATGACACCCCCAAAGCAGTTTTGAAGCAACTGCGCTTGAGACCACTATATCTAGTTCAAAACTGGGAGATAAGCCAAATGTAAGGAGTTACACAGCTGTTTTAAAGCCCTGGATGGTGGGACACTTTGCAGTAAGTGGATAAGTATCCTCCCGTCTGTTTTACATTGAGGAAAAAAAGAGGCTCAGAGACAGTCTGAAGAGTGAGCACAGAACCCAAAACCATTAACTGTATTTAAAAACATATACAGCTCTGTTTCAAGATTCACTCTACCTTTATGTATTTCAGCAGCACAGAAATTGGTTAGGGGCATGAAAAACATCACTCTTAGCCCAGACAAAGCTCTTGCAAAAAACCCACTAATGTTGATGCAATACAACTAGCAGAAATAAGTCCTTTTAATGGTATAGCCTGTTTCTTTGAGGAAAAGGATTATTCAACAGACTCTTTTGATGCTATGGTCACCATTAAGACAGTCTGTCATGGAAGCTCAACTTGCAAATTTTTTCTGGCATGGGCAAGTGTTGGCCCAATACAGCCTTACAGTCATGCCCACTCTGGGGATACCTCTGACACCATCCCCATTCCCTTATGGTCAAGGTCCTGGCCCCACAGCATGGCCAGGGCTGAAGCACAGAGTACAGCAAGTTCTGAGCACCAAGAGCAGTCACCAAATAAAGAGGCAGGTCTTCCACACACTTGTTTCACCTTCAGTCTTCTTCAATGTCTCGGCATCTAGATTGCGTGAGGGACCGTCTAAAGAACTCAAGCTCCTTTGGAGCAAAGTCCTGGACTGAGCAATGGTGCTTTATATTTTTTAATGGCAAATGAAAGCATCCTTAGTACAAACAAGACTTCAAAGGCAAGCGGCCCCTTATGCACTACTCAAAGGTGAGCAACCCATTTCAAAGCTCTTGGGAGAGCTCAAAGGCTACCACTGTTGAGCACAGGAGAGGTAGGTAACACTTCAGCACTGACACTTCAAACAACTGCCCTGTGCTGGGCCTGCCTGTTGGTAGGGGAGGATTTCCGAATAGGCAGCACTGTTTTTCACAGTGCCTACTTGGAAGAAAAACAGGAGCAGAGAGCTTTACGAGTCTGCATCCTTGAATCTACTGACACTGCCATAAAGTTGCTTTCTCCTTCTTTCCAAAACTCCTCCGTCTGCCTCCTCTCAAGGCATTTGTTAATGTTGTGGCTCTCTACTGCTATGCAACCCCCAACAACCTACTTCAATCCAGAAAAAGGAGTCTCTCTGGATTCATGATGGGGGTAGTTTCAGCCTAACTATACAAAGTGTTTGAGAGATGCAGAAATTAAGAACCATCATTGTAACGAAGGAATGTTATTTTTCAAATTCCACCAGGTAAGAAGTCTCATATTAGTTGTTAAATCACATTAGCCATCTTGACCAATTGTGAATTTTAATACTGTATTTGGGAGAACAAGCGGGACTGGCTTTTATTGCTATTGGCTTGGAAACTGCAAATACAACAGCAGTTCATAGATTTTTCTATAGTACTATTTTCAATCAGAGTTTCTCCACAGTAACTAACAACAGTACTGGTCTCCCGGGACACTAGCAAAATTACAAAGCTTACTGGGGTTTCCACAGCTCTAATTCATATGGTGCTTAATCTGCTTGAGCCTGTTGGAAAGTCATCATCACCAGAGCTACTGAAATCATTAGTGACAATAGATCCAAGTCAGCATTTACAACAGCAAGGTTTGGGGACTTGTAAGCAAATAATCCTAAATGAACATGCAGTCCTCACATGGGAGAGGTGAGAAACATCCCTGGTAATCTACAAGAGACTGGGTTTTGTGGCTAAGGCTAAGATTTGGCCTCAGAGGATCAGATTTCAATTTCTAGGTCTGTCTCAGACTTTTGTGGGAGTTTGGAGCCTTGTATAGGAAAAGCATGTCCCATTCCCCCTCCACCTTTTTTTTTTTTTTAAATTCTCCAGGATGAAGCCTAAAGCTTCTCTGGGCTGGGTCTACTTTATCACATGTCCATTCAATGCTCACTCACCAAAACAAGGTAGAGATAGGATGGTCCTGCAGTCTAGGATGATATAAATATTAGCAGGGACCCACCTTTACACTAATAATTTTGAAGACAGTTCACATAAGACAGATCCATTGCTAGTTACAACAGCTGCAGGCCTCAGCTAAATTTTCCTTTAAACAACATGCAGACATACTCAGCAAAAGGCTAAGCAGCGCTGTGCTGGAAGAAAATAGTGGGAGGTTTTTCTGAATTGCAGTAGCCACCCTTTGGTGTGTACAGCCTCAGCAGAGCCCATAAGCTCCGCAGTTTCAGGCGCAGGGACCAGCCCACATATGGAACTGAAAAACAGAGGAGAGAGCATACCACAACCCTGCTATGCACATACAGGAGCCCTCAGAAGCTTCCAGCTCTGCAGAGGCAGGTACATCAGATGCAAGCAAAAGCCTGAAGTGACTGAAACTAGGCTTAGTGCTAGTTAATTATTCAGACCTTAGCTGGGATCACTCAGCAGTAATAACAGGGCTTCATTCTGCTAAGCACTGCTTGTGCCCCATGTAAGCATCACTCCCTGCCCCAAACACGAAGAAAGAAGACTTTAAAAAGGCCAAAGGCTAGCTATTACATGGTGTTTGCTTGCACTCTTGCAGAGAAAATTGTACTAAGGCTAATCAAGCAACTTCTTCCTAAGACCTGATGAACAGGAAGCAAACTATCTCCTCAGATTTGCAAGGCCAACAACATGCTGACCATTACCTTCTCAGCTTGAAATGGAGGTGATGTCTTGCATGCTTTCCACTGGACACAGAGTAGAGTGAAAAAGCGTACAAGTCATTTTACAGGTACTTGAAAACCCTTGAGCAGATAGTGGTCCAACCTGGCCTGACTCCAAACCATCTCTGCAACCATGTTCTGCCCTCCTGAACCAAATGAGGTGATACACCACAGGGAGTGCCAAGCACACAGCTGGTGAAACAGATGGTACACTTTGGAGGAGGTCTCTTTCCACTGTGTCTGTGGATGCCGTTCTCTACCAGCCTTCCTTTCACCACACTGAACAACAGCTCTGACCAGCAAGCAGTATATGTACCCCCTACAACCCCTCTGACCAGCCCTGACCTCTGCCATCTTACCATCCCAGCCAGGTCTTTGCCAAAACACTACATGCTTCACAGCGCACTGCAGAACAAGAGCCCACAAGCAAAAGGGGGTGGTCAGTCTATATGTTTACAGCTTATCCAGCACAGCAAGGACAGAGTAAAACCTGCTTACAAGTCTCTCCAGCCAGGTTAGCTAAGTCCCACGTGCCTTCTCAGCATACACAGCTCATCTGAAGGAGGTGAAAAACAAAGCGCAAGCCAAGACCTCAGCAGATCTAAAAGACCATCCCGGAAAGCAGCACAGAACCACTCAAGGGAAGGAATAACCATTTAAATTCACTCAGCAAATGACCTGGTTTGTGTTATTTATGTGGCTGCACCCCAGATGTTAATACATCCTCATTTTCCCCCTGCCGTGGAGGGGTCTTCCTGATGTCTTTCACAGTAAAGACATCAGGTTATTTAGGGGTAGACAGAAGGGTGGATCTTTCCAGCAATCTTGCCTCAGGATTGGTGAGAAGGGTCGCAACAGTTCATAAATACAGTTGCAGGCTACAAAACCAAAGACACTGAATAGCTATATGCTTTTATATCCACCATACTTCATGAACCAGAAGCTATTGTTGCTGCAGTCCACCAGCACAAAAAACTTTGGCTTTGATATACCCTGTGGCTTAAGTCACATTCAATAGTCGTGCTCGGCTCCAATTTAGGCCAGGAAAGCCAGCCAGATCACCCTGAAATATCAGGACAAGACGAAGAATGAAGCAAGAAAACCAGTGTGTGAAATCGTTCACACAAGGTCATCCTGAGCACCACATACTGGACGATGAAGGAAAAGGGACCAGAGCAGCCCAGTAGGGAGGGATTCAGACCCTGAGCAATGACACAGGCTGTTCCACTGACTCTATCCACAGATACGGATGGCTACAGGGCTGACTATGAAGAAGCTAACTAGCCTTTGTTCTCTGCTTTAAGAGCCACTGTTACAAGCCCAACCAGAGACTGACATAAAATCCCTTCTATCTCTGGACAGCAGCCTCTAAGCTATTGAAGCAATTGGGTGCGTTTAGACTGAGTCCTGTAGAGCTGCAAGAGGTCCCTAGCTACCAACTGGGGCCAAGCAACATTCATGGGTGTAAGCTTTGAAGCAGAACAGGCACAGCAGCAGAATGCCAGACAAGGGTTAGATGCATCTTTCAGCTCTACTACTGGCTGTGCTGATCCCAGAGCTGGTGGGCTGAGCACTGCTCAGGGTCCAGTGGCGTGGAGAAGGGGAGCAGGGCAATACCGTCCTGAACAGCTCCTCAAAAGCACCTACATCACGTCAAAGACTCTTCCAAATCCTGCCAAAAGCCTGTGGCAGCATCAGACAGATTGCTCTCTGCCTCACCCACATAGCCAGGCTGCTCAGCCCCGCATCCCATTTCCCTGGGAAATGCTGCCCACGAGGAACCCAGCAGGCTCTGCTGCTGCAGGCCCAAGTTGTTCCCAAAGACCTGAAAAGAATCCCACTCTGCAACAAACCTCAGCTGCACCTTAAGTGATTTAATAAGAGGTGATGATTTTTGAAGCATTTGTATCAGTGAATCAAACTTGTGTGGTTTTTGGTTCTGTTCCAATTCAGGTTCAGCAATTCTCAGCTGATCTGGTTAAGACCAGCAGTGGTCTAAATTGATCCATGTTAAAAGCTGTAACATTTTCAAACAAAAAGGACAGTGTACTGTACTGAAGGCAGGAAGCTACAGCCAGGCCAGAAACATTACTCCTCTCTCCTGGGCCGAAGTCAGTTCACGATCCTAGCTGAGCCCTTCAGCTTCTCAGGGGACTGAGAAGCTGGAGAACTGTGTTGGGAATGTGAGGGGGATAACAAGGCACAACAGGCCTCAAGCTTCCATGGGTCTGCTTCTCTCTTAAATCTGTGCCTGTGCACATCCTGCTCACTGGCAGGAGACAGAGGCAGGCATACATTTTTCTGCTGCCCTAACCAGGCTGATGGGAGCCCTAAGGCTGGCACTAAGACAGGACCACACCTCACCAAAGAGGGACAAGAAACCTTGTCCAACTAGGAACAACTTAGTCAGGTCTCATTTTCAGAACAAAAGCTCTCAAAAAGGTTTTGCAGAGCCACCCAGTCCAGCCCAGCATCGTGGAGCAGAACAGGAGCTTCAGCAAGCTCACAGAACGCTTGGTGAGGGGAGATCACAATACAACAATCCCTGGGCTGAACAACTTCCTGCTGGGGATCATCAGGTTTTACTCAAAGCACTCTTTTAAACTGGCAACTTGAAATATTCCTGGCTTAGAAAAAACAGTAGAGATCAAAGAAACAAACAGTAAATTTCAAATGTGTTTGTTTAACTCACTGGCTTACAGTTTTAGGGAAAAGCTTGTAGCAGGTTTTGTAGCAATTTGCTTCTATGTTGACGTTCATAATCTGGTTTGACTGAAGATTGAGGATACCACCCCCTACCCACCCCCAAAATACATCACTTAAAAAGATGCTTATATTTACAAGAGTAAAGCTTAACAATATGAACATCCCCTGCAGGAATTGTACCTGCTCAGGTACATTATTTCTGTGTAGCCAAGTTATAAGCCTCTACAGCAACCAGGGCATTTCAGCAAGGGGAGACAGTTCAGCCCTTCGAGTCCCCACCATCCTGCTAGTGCCGCTCATTCGGGGTGATCAATGCTGCATCAAAAGCCCTCAGTGCCCAGTTTTCCAGTTTTTCTACTGGAACCAAAACCACAGTGAGCAGATGCACAGCAGGGATTCTGGTAGGGCTAGTAATCCTATAAAAATTGAACTCTGGCCAACCAACATATCTGAGGAAATTTTAGCTTCTAGCCACCACACTGCCATGGTACAATCCCAACAATCAAGAGGCCTAGGCATAAGTCATCATACTCTAGGTCTGTATTGGTTCAACACAAGAAATGGAGTACTGGAGAAGACAGGAAACATGGATTCAAGCCACAAGCATCAGAACACATACACACACACAAAGTCTAAACACAGAGCTAGTCAGGCACCAACAAAAAAATAACAAAATTAAAAAAATCAGGACTCTCACAAAACAAAAGTTGTTTTTAAAAAGCAGCAAGATAACTGAACACTACATCAAATTTGTCAACAAGTTTTACTTGAAGAGATTTTTTTTTTTTTTAATGTCCATGATTATGTATTGGTTCCTTAGCTTTACTCCTGCAGAGATCTCCTGGGGCTGCACAGTAAAACCATGCATTAATCATAGGCAAGGAATAAGTCCTAATAAAAGTCACAAAACAAGTTCTGTCTTGTGCAGCTCCCAAGTAACACATGGCATGACCTGCACAGCCCTCATGAAAAATCTCTGTACTTACCCACACTCCCCCTGCCAGAGCAATGCACAAACAGGTCTCTGCAGAGCCAGCCTCCCACAGCCTGCCCACAGCCAGCCCAACATTACACAGCTGCTTCACTGAAAGGAGCCAATTTTCACTGGGTTTTTCTTCAGCATGATGAACTGTCCAAGGGGTCTGTCCCAAACCACTGAGACAGCCTGGCAGGCCTCCCATTGCCAAAGCGATGTTTAGGAGAGAGCAGGGACACCAGGGACACTTTCCACTAGAGGGAAAAACTGCAGTTCATAGAAGTCAAAGCAGCACCACTGAGGGTGCTTGTCCATCGCAAACTGAGCAGCTGGCTGCAGCAAAAGCCTGAGGGACTCAGGAGAACCAAAGAGCTGTTGAGGGCTTGCTCTTCACCCACATCTGCATGTATGAAGCACACTATCACCTTTCAGGCATTAATCTAGGGCAATAGTCCTGCTCTGTCCTGTATAACCAAGCAGCATTCAGCAGAGATGACCAGCTTCACAGGCCCATCCATACCTCCACATGGCTGGAGTCAACTGCACCTACTGGAGCAGTCATTTCTCAAAAAGTCCAAGAGAGAAACATGCCTGGAAAAGCCCTTTCTGCAGGTCAGCAAAGATCCTTTGAAACTGATGTCTATGATGCTCAGTTTCAGTCCCAAGGGATTTACACTCATACCAAATATCAGACTGAGAGGATTTATTTCCTTCTATTTTAGAAAAGTAGAGCTGCTTCTAACCTTGGAAGGCAGAGGAGCACACACATAGCAAAGGGAGCATCTCCACAGGTATCAACAAGGGAAGTTTTTCCATTGGATCTTTGGTAAGGAGCCTACTCCCCTCTGCCTTGCCCACCCCAGCTTTCCCATTGAAGACAGGATGTCACTCATTTGAGGGAAATTCAGAGCAGAATGCTTTGGAAAAACAACACTAGTATTCCTCCTCACAACAAATTACTTCTACCAGCAAACTCCCCAGCAGCTCCTTTGCATCTCACTGGTCAACAAACTCAAATTTGATGGTGTGGAATGGATCCATGATACTCCCAACAGAACAGAGAGCCCTGGCTGCACAGTGAGAGACAGCACAAGAGATACAATTGAGTTGTTCCAAAAGGCATGTGCAAGGTAAAAAATAAAAACAAACAAACAAACAAAAACCAAAGAAACAAACAAACAAACAAAAAAAAAACAGAAACCAGAGAATATCAGAGGTTTACAGCAGCAGGTCCCTACTCTGAAGAGGAATGGGCAGACCTCAGCTTCTTTCACAGAGACCCACTGCACATGGTGGTACAGGTGGCTTTTGGCTATTCTGACAGAAGGTTTCTGCAGAATACAGATGAAGGAACTGCTCTTCAGCAATGGCTACAAAGCACGTTTCACTGGCAGTCCACAGACTGCATTAAATGCAGCACACACACACAAACACCGAAGTCACACAAAACCACCAAGGACCCTCATCTAGACAGCTTTGAGGAAGCTGAGCAGGTTTTTTTCTTGTTTTGCAAGGGAAGAATACTGTGCTCCTTGGTACTGAACTGCCATCTTGGGGACCTTCAGTGTGAACCACAGTTTTGAGAACAGGATTTCACGCTGGGGGCAGGCCATTTAGATAAGGCATCATTTATTTATCTTACAGCTTTTACACTTCACTCCAGCAGCTAACTTTTGAAGTACTACTGTTTTGAGACAAATGGACTTTGCAGTCATGGATTACAAGGATTTCTTATTTATTAGTGAGTCTTCACAAGGGGGGAGGGATTAATTTTTCCATATATGGAGACAGAAAGCACTATGCAAAGGCTGAGTGACTTGCCCAGGGTTACAAGTGAATCAGTGGCAGGGACAGACCAAGATGCCTTGACTCAGAACCGCCTGTTGTCACAACAAGGCAATTCCACCCAGCTCCTATTGTCCCTGCCACCAGGGTTAAGTCATCCTCCGCTTCTCATGACACTGGTCAATTCCCAGTGAGTGACTCTTAGGAATTCTCCACAACACCAAGAAGAATGATGGATATTTCAGATAGAAGCAGTTATATTGGGATATAACTAGGTGCAAAACATCCCAAGGGAAGGGTGCCTGAGGCACACAGAAGAAAGTGCATTCAGGCCTGTGGAACACAGACCCCATCAGAACAGTCACTGCCAAGAGATCTTACATCCTCCATTTTTCAGATCATCCAACGCTTCCCCACGTGCTCAAATAACACTCATTTGCAGGGCTGAGAGTGACTGCTTACACAGAACAGTCTAAGTGTATCGTTAGTTGCTGGTAACACAGGTTAGCTGTTGGAAACATGGAGGAAGAGGCAGCGTTGTTTCTCCTGTCAGTCATCATAAAGACTCCAGGCACCACAGTGTGGGAAATGCCAAAACCTTTCTGCTATAGATTGATTACACACCACACAAGCAAAAAGGGTGTGCTTCAGAACAGGGATCCGGACTTTAGCAAGCAGCTGAAGCACAGTGAAGACCCCAACTGAAAGACAGCCTACCGTCACATATCAGTTGCTCTGCATCACTCTACAGTCACACTAGGTAAAGCAGTATTGTTAGCACATATGCGACCTTAGGCAAGAAAGTCAAAGCATGCTAGTGACACCACACAGCACTCACCTTGCTGCCTATATCTTCACGCTTGTTCCCAGGCTTGCTTCTCCTCAGCTTAATGGAAGGGGAGCGAAGCAGATTTTTGATCCGACTTGTTATTGTAGACCCTTCGACCGACATCATCTCCAGGTGTCAAGAGGGTGTCGACCCACACACAAAACGTGCCCCGGGAAAGAGCCCAGGTTTGAGACGTGCTCAGCTTTGCTTATACTCGTTCACATATCTCTCAGCAATTCTGCTCGGGAACTCCACTCCTGTTACACCGCAAAGCTATTCACAGAGGCTGGCAGACTTTCCTTTTGCAGATTCCAGAGGATCAAATCAGCAGTAATCTAAACTGAAAGATGCACCCATGGGTCAACACGACATTTGCAATCAATTCTAGCCTCATTCTTCACAAGAAATGCCAGTTTATGATAAGTACACTGTTATTTATTCTCAGAGACTTCGACAAAAATTATCATCCTTTTAGTATCAATTAGCACATTGAAACCAATCCCCAGATCCAAAATTTAGATGTTTTAAACTTCAGTATCATCTTATGACACAGAAATTCCCACCACTAGAGTCTATTAGCAGGGTCCTTCCAGCCCTTTGCTTTTGCTCCGCACACGGTCCATTCCACCTTAGGCTTCAGAGCCTGCAGAAGCACAACGCTGCACTTGACTATTAAACACCAAGTCGCAGAAGCACACTGAGAGGAAATGCGAGGAAGTCAGCTCTTTAACTCTCACCAATTCAGCTTTGCTTCAAGTACACACGTACAGCGGGCAATCATATAATAATTCATGTCCCCGCACACCCCCATTTATAAAGGGGATCACGGAGGAGCTGTAACCGCCACCAACCATGACAGACCCCCGGCCAAACCCCTCACCTTTCCCGAAGCCCCGGCGGTGGTCAGAGGGAAGCCGGAGGGAAGTGGGATCCAGCCAAAGCCGGCAGTAAATTATCCTCCCGGCTTCCATGCAAAATGTGGGCGGGGGGAAGAGAGAGCGAGCAAGAGAGAAGGGGAAAGAGAGGAGAGGACATGGAGAGAGGAAGAGACGTCCAAGGCAGCAGAACCGCCGGCCCCTCTCCCCGCAGCGGCGGCACTGCGGGCCGAGGTGACGCATC